>JAXQKB010000204.1:0-48777 GCA_037042295.1 Irpex sp. Y119-03 | reverse complement strand
GAATATCCTACGCAACTCGAGAATAAGAATATTAATGTCTCTGCTCTCCCCCCCGACGGCGACTGGGTAGGAGTCTGTACATATCCCTTTCATTTTCCCTGCTTGTGCAGCCTTGTGATGAAGCTTGTCAACTTTGGCGATGAAGCTCTATGCGTGCTCTTGCGCGCATTTCTGGTCCTTCTCTACCTGGCACTGGTGGTCATTGCATCGCATCACTATGAGCACGGACTCAGCTATCCCTTTTCTTCAAGCACACAGACTGCTATGTCTATTACCGTCTCTGTTATCGCCCGAACCTTTGGCACTGTAAGCGTTTCTAATTTTAATCTTCTCACCGGACACGCTGATTGAGTTATGAGATAGCTTTACCTGGCAGCTTTAGTCCTCGTCACACAACGACTGTCGCTCATTCGCGACATACATACACGCCAGACCCTCACAGCTCTCCACGACAAACTCTCCGCCTGGCTAGGACTGGGCTCTTCGATTTTGACGCTTGTGGATCAGGTGAAGGTACCTGCTGCAGTGTCTAGCGTTATGTTTATCGCGCTGTACCTTGGAGGAGTGGCAGTGCTGCACATAGCCATACCAGCCTCTGTAACCGTTAACACGTACAATGCTACAGCGCTGAGATCATATCCTACTAAACTTGCAAGACCATATGGCACTCTATTCGGGTAAGTCCCACAGAAAATTCAGGTCAGTTATGTGATACTCATTTGAAATCTTTATTAGGCCTGAGGGCAACGCTAGCCATGTCCTATGGGATATCTTGAGGGTATACGGCCAATTTCCTCAGATAGGCCTGCAGGATAACTTGGTATATGATGTTGTACCAACTATCCAATCAGCGACGAAGGATGTGATCGTCAACGCAACACGATTTACCGCTGACTGCGGTTTGGTTCCCGACACGATACAAACTGACTTCGCGCGCGACGGTGGCACAACAAATCAATGGGTATTCAATGTCAACACGAACGTCTCGTTGCAGCTAGACGTCCAAGGTGTGCACTATTGAATCACGTTATGCGAATGCAGACTCAAGTACTTGCATCTTGAGCTCCATCGCAGCTTAGCACGAAGGGCACCTGGTATCCATTAGGCGATATGAATCTGAACGTCATAGGCATAACATCAACAATACCGGTGGTCGACGCGACTGGGGCTAACGCAACCTCGGTACCAATAAACCCCGGGTTGTTGTACCGAATGGTGCCAAATAGCGGTCGTAACCAAAACGGTGCGATGCGTGCGGACGTCATCTTGTTTAAGGCTAACAATGCTTTCTTTTACCAAGTGAATTGGGTTCAAATGCTGGCCTGCAATATCAACAGTGAGAATACTACAATTGCGGTGTCCGCTATCAACGGGGCACCCATTACAAGGCCGGCGGCCGTGCAAAACGATGCTGTGTGGAAGAACTGGACGGTTCCTCAAGTTCCTACCGACCCACTGTTACTTAGTGTAAGCCACTCAAGTATTGTGTCATTATTTTACTCATTAGGTTCGTCAGATCTCCGTTGTGATCCCCCAATCTCCCGACGGTGCTCAAGACGTTGGCGCCAATGGGATGTACGAAGGTATATACCTTAAACAAACCGATGGCCCTTATCGTTGGAACAGCTCGGAAATAGATCTCGTGGAGCCAGCGAGTACTTCAGCCTTGGACGAGTGAGAACACTCATTTACCGCGCTCGCCGTTAACTGATAGAGGCCGAATTTCTTTAGCTTTATCATGCAAGATTTATCCACGAAACAATCGTCTTCTGATCCCTCTGAATGGAATGCTATCCAAGTCACAGACCTTCAGCTTACTCTAGGGAAAGCGATAGCAGCAATGGTTTGGTATCGTGAGTTTTGTCATGTTGAAGTCTGAAGTGCCACTATACAGGCTTACGACGTCTCTTCAGACCGTAATGGAAACCATTCCAATGTCTTTTCGTATAACGCGGCTTGGATGTTGAACGAAGATCGTGTCGGCTTGGCGGATGTGGAGGTCGCCGTCCTTCGATTACGTCTCAGTGTAAGTGGATTGCAATCCAGTTCCATTGTCATTCATTTTGACAGCCTCTCCTCCAGTTTAATGTCATTCCCGTACGTATGGAGCTCGTTATTCCACACTTAAATCCTCGTCATATACTCATTCTAGGAACATGCTACATAGCTGGCCGTCGGTCTAGGGATTTCCTGCGGGCTTTTTCTGATCACCTTTCTCTTGTCGCGCCGACCGCTACGAAGTGAAGGCTCGAGCAAATTGAGGGCTATCGGGATTCTGCAGCTAACATGGCTCCTGGGTAATGAAAGTCACCTAGTGGACGTGAGGAAACCGGACCATCAGAAGCTACGGAAAGCAGGTCTCTTCGACGTACAGATGAGCGCTCGGGCACAGCAAAAAATGAGCCAAGTGGAGGAACAGTACGAGGAATCCGAGTTGACAGTGCTGGATGAGAGTCGTGATTCTGATTCCGACGCTCTATGTGGATACAATCGATAGCTCTAATTCTATCCAAGTAAATTTCATCTAGATGTACACTACACTACTAGGTCGTATAGTGACGTCCGTAGTCTCTAATGCATATAATAATGTTTATGCTAGACAATATGAGTATCCATTCTTATGCAGTGTCATTGAGTAGGTCTCGCAGTATCGGCCTCCCTTTAAGGAACCCTTCATCAACACCGCCCCGCCTCGGCTTCTTACTGCTCCTAGACGGCGTCCGCGGGCTAGTAGGCAGACTATCGTCATCCTGCGTGAGATCAATCACAGTGCGTTTGCGCGGCGTGCTTGTAGGTGTACCAAGACACGAGTGCAACGTATCTGCGTTCGGAGGCAGGCGGAAGATCCATCCTTTGTCGTCCATGAGTCCGAAGAACTCTTGCAGCAGAGGCTCGACTTGGAGAGTTGTACGAGAGCCGAAGATGACGAGTTTGGATCGCGCGCGGGTGAAGGAGACGTTGATCCTTCGCCAGTCCTTGAGTAGATCGCCAACCTAGAGAACGTTGAGCATCTGCGCGGAAGCAATGATATCTCTGCTCCTTACCTGTCCCGAGTCGTTTGAACGGACCATAGAGATAATGATGACTTCTTTGTCTCGTCCCTGACTACGGTCAGCAGTGAGGATCTCAATCCCCTTACGTTCCTGTAGACGATGCGAAAGCAGCTTAATCTGCTGCCGATACAGAGTGATAACCCCGATCTTGTCCTCGGCTACACCACAGCCTATCAGACATTCGGCCAGTTGGTGGACTAGGTTGGCTTCCGTGACGTTCTGCGTAAGGTCCCCAACGCGGGAGTCCCGAGCAGGAACGTCGTCGGTGTCGACGAATACGGCCTTACACCTGATTCCGAATTATCAGTCAGCGAGTTGAAGAATGTAGAAGGGAATGACGGACTTTTCATCTAGCAAACGTGCTATCCAACAATCATGTTTAGCGCACGGCTTCGCCATAGATTCGTGAACCTGGTCGAGGAAACTCAAGCTAGGTAGACGCAGACTGCGTTTCGCCACAGCCTCCGAACCGCACCTCAGGCGGTCACTATATATCAGTCTGTTGGACAAGAGCATGATATCCTCGTTCATCCGGTACTGGTCCGTAAGATCCACGACAGCTTCGGGATGCGCTTCTGAGAGACGCTTGAAGAGGGACACGTCCAGGCCGCCACGTTTAGCCTCTCTGCTTCGCACCTAAGTTATCGTAAGAACGGTTAGACGTGAAGTAAGAAGTAGGAAGTAGGAATGGAGGACACGTACGAGCGGAGGGAGCTGGAAGTGGTCTCCGACGAGTACGAACTTGTCCGCGAGGCGGAGGGGCCCGAGGCATGTAGGCAACGTCACCTGCGACGCCTCATCGACGATACAATAGTCAAACTTTCTCCTCGAAAACAGCGGGCTACACAGCAGCAGCAGCACCGTATAAGTCAGACGTAGCAAAAACAACAGCAGGCAACGTGTACACGTACTGGTCAATCGAGAGACACGTAGTAGCCACCACAGGCGGCTTCATAACCTGGTTCTCCAGCTGCTCGATAGTCTCCGCCGGTTTCCTCGCAGCAAGCGTAAACTTCCACACATCCGGATGCACCTTGTCCACATTCCCGAGCCTCAAAATCCCGAAATCCGCATCCTTGAGCTTCAACAAGATCGTATCGACAGCAGAGTGCGTGTACGACGTCAGAAGGACGCTCTTCCCCTGGCACACGAGCAGGAGGATGAGCGCGGCGATCACCGTCGTCTTGCCTGTGCCTGGCATCCCGAGGATCAGAGCGTAGTCGAGCGCGCGAAGGACTTTGTGGATGGCGGCGGTTTGGTTGTTGTTGAGCAGGTTGAGCACCCGTGCGACGGTTTCGTGCTCAGGCACGAGTGGCCCCGGCGGGAGTTCCGTGAACCGAGGCGCACGCAGGTCGACGACGAGTTCAAGCCGCTTTGTGTCTCCATCCACGTAGAACAGCTGCGCGAGGTTCCCCCGTACACGCCCCATCCCGCCGAACAACTCGTCCTTGTCGATACGGAACACGATAGGTGGTGCACCGTCTCTGGCTAGATGAGGACGCCTCGCGCGGATGACGTCGAGGCTGAGTTCGTGGTCTACACCGATGATGACTTCGTCCGGGGTAAGTTCGACGATGAACCCGCGCACGAGGGCGAGCAAGTCCGGTTCTACAGAGACAGTCACAGCGTCGCCCGCTCCCATATGCCCATTGAGCAACGACCCTCCCGGCTTCTTGTCCTGGGAGAGTTCGCCCGCCTTGACGAACCGATACGTAAACTGATGAATCCTGCCCTCCCTCTTCGAGTTCGTCTGGGGCGTAGCCATGTGATGTCTGTACGTCTCATCGAGGAGCATATCGGCGAAACAGCGCCCGTGCGACTCGCGCGAGGAGGCGGACATGGTCCAGAGTTCTTTGCGGAAGCGGAGGAGGTCGTGTTCTTCGAGGGAGATGAGGTGTTCCCAGGTTTTGAAGAAGGTGGATTGGAGCGGTGTGAGGTGGGCGGTTTTGAGGGCGTAGATTGAGGAGATTGGGGAGGTTGTGTCGGTGATGTTTTCGACGGCCTGCGAGATATGGTCAGTCAGTGCCAGTGCAAGATGGAGGGGCGAATAGAATGAACTGGACAGACCTTGCGGTACAGCATGCACGTATCGACGACGTAGCACCGTCCACACACCCTCGCATCATCAACAGTAGGCGGCAAAAAATCCTCCACATCCCCCACTCCCTTCTCACCTCCCTCCTTCCCCTTCGCCTCCATCCCCTTCCCACCACCCACCCTCTCCTCCCTCTGCCCACCACCCACCCTCCCCCCACCTCTCCTCCCCAACCACCCAACCATCTCATTCCTCATCCCCACCAAAGCCCTCACCTCACCCCCCGCCCTGGGCACCCTCACAACCTCCTCCCCCTGCGTATAATAAAGCAACCCGCTCGGGACGCTCGTCGCGTATTTTTCCTCCATTAGTAATGTGTAGAGGAGCGTTTGGGCGCGGTGTTCTAGTACGGAGGTTGAGCGGCCGGTTTTTAGTTCGAGGGGGGCTGGGTGGGTTTGGCGTAGGGGTGCTGGGTGGGTTTGGGTTTGGGTTGCAAAACTCGAAGATTCTGATGGGCGGGAGGTGCGGCAGTGGGAGGAGGAGGAGGAGGAGGAGGGAGAGAGGGAGTCGGAGATGATAGCTTGCACCGAAACGTCGAGTTTACCCTTAATCCCATACTTGGGACTCCAAATATCCTCTTCGATATCATGCAGGCCGTTAATAGCGAGTAAAGAGGTTTGTCCGCGTTCCGCTCGCGTGTTCGTTAGTATCGCTTCGGGCTACCCACATAACAGTTAGCTTTAGACTACTCGATTCTAGCTGATAGGAGAGGAGAGGAGAGGAGAGGAGAGGAGAGGAGAGGAGAGGAGAGGAGAGGAGAGGAGGAGAGGAGGAGACGAACCTTGGGAAGAGAGGAGATATATCGTTCCCTGAATGCCTTGAGCCCTACCGCGCGCAGTTTGAGCTCGCGCTTCGCCTGGTCGACGGTCACGTCCAGCCTCAACAGGTCCCCCAGACCTCTCCTCACCTCCCTATCCACCTTCTCATCTATCGTTCTCTCGTCCCACTCCTCCCTTTTCCCGTCCTCCCCTTCCTTCGTCCATTCAATCAAACAGCTCTGCATGATCTCATGTAACATATTCCCCCACACAAGTGCGGGCGTGATGGGGGAAGAAGAGGAAGAGTGGATGAGGGAGGAGAGGATGGGTTTGCGGATGCAGGTTGGGGTGGAGGAGAGGGCTGTTGCTGTTATTAGGATGTCGGGGTGGAGGATTAGGAGGGGGGAGGTGGGGTGGGAGGTTAGTGTTGTTGTGGGGAGTTGTGATGGGAGAGATTCGTCGGTGGTGGTGGTGGTGGGGGTTGTGGGAGAGGAGAAAGTGCCGATGATGTTGATCTCGTCTCCTGTAAGCGTGTTAATTGTGGGAATTGAGATGAAGATGGAAGATGGAAGACAGAAGACTAACCGGCTCGGACGTCCGTGTCGAACCAGGTGTCTTGGAGTACGACGCGTCGATGTTCGGAGGAGTTTTGTACGGCCACGATGAGTTCCTATCAACGTACGTACGTCGGTAAACCATCCTCTCCTCCAGAACGGAAGCTTTGGATTTAAAGGGGGTGTGACGTACCTTTTCATAAAGCCCGTCTTCGGTTGTTACTCGTACGTTCTTTACTGTACACCGAGTGCTCGGTAGACGAGGATCGTTCGGGTGACTTTGAGCGTCGTCTGTCACTGACATCTGTGAAGACACCTGACAGGAATTCGTGAATTTGCGAGTTGTATGAATAGAAAACGTGACGCACGTCAGAGAAAAGTGCGGTACTGCTCATACACGTAGATGAAGACGACGAAGACGCGGTGCGCTTCACTGGTTTCTTGGGAGTCATAAAGTCTGAATTCATGTCGTCCCAATCCCAGTCCTCTGCTCCCTCGAGGAGAGACCCAATACTCGCCTTCTCCGGGGACGCACGCGCATTCTTCTTGGGTGTTGACTTTGTCGGTGTTTGAGGTAGTGTCTTGTTTCGCAAAGGCGAGAGGGCGTGCTGCTGCTTGTGCTGGAGGTTTATTGAGTGACACGATCCTAGAAACAAGGAGTAAATGCTTACCACTTGTGGACTTCGGGGTGTCTTGTGCGATTTCGAAGGCTGGTCAGGAGAGGGGACTGCGTCGAAGAAGGAGTCGTCGATGCCGGAGAGGAGGTCGGCCATGAACGCTGTTTCGTCTGCTTCGGTGTGCTTGGACTGGGCCATAATAACAGCAACAATAATGAAGTTCAAGTAAAATGAAACCAGGGAAATACTGTCAATTAACGTCAAGTAACGTCGATTAACAATGACACTTTGGAGATGTGAGTTGAGGAGAGACAGTGGCCTGGGACTAGTGTTGCGTAAAAAATTCCCAACGGGCATGTAATGTAAGTAAATAATTTGGCTCCCTTGATGATGTCGGTAAATAATGTTATTAACATTTGTTTACATTTGGGCGCTCCGACTTGCCCGGCCAGTAAGCAATGTAAGAAACGACGTTTGCTGTTATTAAAAGGCCGCAGTGTCTCGTTGGTGTTCTTATCTTCTTCTTCGTCATCTGGGTAACGATCCCTCACTTTCCTTGGCAAAGAGAAGGATGTTAGCTTGGTCCTGCCTTGCAGTTTCATGTCGGACACCCGCCATTTATTAACATTTGTTTACATGGGTCGGCCAAGGCTGTCGGTAAATAATGTAAATTACATGTAAACAATGCCTTTATTTACAAACGGTAAATTACATTGAGTTTTCCACCCAACACTACCTGGGACTGAGCGTGATCGCGACGCGTTGTTGACCACTATTTGGCTATATCTCTATATATAGAGAAAAAGCAAGCGGCTTCACCACCATATTGGACACACTGGGAATTGAACCCAGCACCCCCCGCAAGTGCAAATAAATGCTAAGCGGATGTGATAACCAACTACACCATGTGCCCATGACAGGTATGCCCTTCTCAGCGTATATATCTCATCAACGCACGAGATGATTAAATAACTTCTCTTCGATCAAAAAGTTGCGCCCTCGACTCTTGAGATGCCTGCAGACCGCAAACGCAAAAGACCAGACCAGGCTGCAAGCTCTACAGTATGTTCACTATTCACCTATGCTAGCGATGTCTTACTCCATTATATAGAAGCGCAGACATGCATCGAGCGAGGAGGAAGAGGCCAACTCCTCGCAGGACGAGACTCATGGTGCATGGGACAGCGGACAAGAGCTGGCGAATGACAGTGACACCTCGATAGACGATGACGACGAAGAGGAGGAGGAGGCAGCTTGGGGAGGTCTCAATGATACCGAGGACAAACCTGCTACGTCGCACGACCATCGTACTGGGACGGTGCCCAAGAAACCACCGACTGGCGAGGAGCTCCGGACGATCAAGGACGCAGCGGACTTGTATCTCTCGAGTTCGTTCAAGCTAAAGGTACGTCACGTCCCCTATATCCTGCACGTCTGTTCAACTCATATGGTGGTGGTCTACGCGAATAACAGATCGACGCACTCCTCCCAAAAGTCCGCCCAAAATACACCCGCTTCGCCCCCCTCGAAAAGTTCCTGCATTCCCTACATTCAGTGCTAACCTCTGTCCCCGACGTACCTCCCCAACATCCCACCGAGGCATCTCGCCAACTCGTCCAACGAGGTGTAGCTGTTCCGTATCCTATGCCCGAGCCGAGCGAGGACACGAAGTGGAAAGTCGCGTTCGCGAAGCCGCAGGAGATTAACCTCGTTGGGGGGTGGAATACGAAGTTGTTGGTGAAGAGGAAGGATGGTTTGCCTTGGGTTGTTGACCTTGCCGTTGAGATGCCTGACGTGAGCACCCTATCTTCTTCTTTTTTTGTTTTTGTTTTCACAATGCTGGATACTTATGTGTATGTGTGTGGATGCAATAGACCCTCTTCCAAGAAAAAGACTACCTCAACAACCGCTTCTTCCACAAACGCGCGTTCTACCTCGCTACAATCGCCGCTGCCCTCCTTCCCTCCCTCCCCTCCACTTCACACGACCAACCTACACCCAAAAAGAAGAAAACAAAACAACCAAAACAGCCAGCGAAAGACGCACCCTCATCCGAACCGTCACCGTCTCTGAACGTCGAACTGTTCTGGGAAATTACAGGTGCAGACTCGCGATTGTCGGCTCTCGTGGTTCGGCACAAACCAGGTACGAAACCCCGTCTATCGCTGCTGTTTGTCTTCTAACAACTAACTAACAATCATCCTCATATTACGCTACGCAGACGGCTCAGCACACGACTTCTCAGGGCTAAACGTCCAAATCCGCATCCTCCCAACCCTCTCCCCAACTTCTCCCATCCCGCTCCCCCGCCTCTCTCCCACCCGCTCCAACCTCCGTCTCTCCTCTTCCTCTGTCTCCCTTCCCTCTCACCCTCCCTCCACATTGGAAGACGGAGACTTAACAACAGGGACGCCAACGCCGATATACAACAGCACCCTCCTCAAACACGCCACCGCGCGCTCCCACCTCCTACGCACGTACACCCTCCAAAAGACGGTCGACGCGTTTGGAGACGCGCTTGCTTTGTTGAAGGTGTGGGCGAACCAGCGGGGGTACGGGGAGAGCTCCATCTCTTCTTCTGACGTGGGAAGTTCAAGTATGAGGTGGACAGTAAGGGGCTTCGAAGGTATGGGCCCGTGGTGGGTCGTCGTACTTGACTATCTGGTCAATGGGGGAGAGGTGCTTGGTGGGGGGAAGGAGCGCAGGAGGCCTTTGGGACGCAGGTTGAGCTCGTACCAGCTTTTTAGGGCTGCGTTGGATTTCTTTTGTGAGTGTCTTTCTGTTTGTTTGTTCGCGGGAGAGGTGGCGAGTGGAGGTGTATGTGGAAGTGTATATGTGCTGATGTGGTGTGGGTGTTACAGCGAGAATGAATTGGGAAAAGGAGCGGGTGTTTTTGAAGACGGAGGGGTCTGTGGGTGCGAGGGTGAGTGCATTTCTATCTTTGCCAAGCGATTCACATGGCTGAAATGGATGTTTGGTCCTTATGTAGTTCTCGGCCAATGACTTCGAAACGGACGGAACCAGCGCGGTGTTCGCGGACCTCGTCTCAGGTGTAAACTTCCTTGCCGGTGTCCCTCTGAGTTCATTGGAGATGGTGCGTCTATTCACGGCGTTCTATGTCTAATAACGAGTATCGAGTATTCACTGTACCTTAGTTGAAGCACGATGCGCAAGTCACGTTGGAGGCATTATCGGACAATAACTCTCTAGCTGCGATTAGCGATCCGTTTGACGAGGTGTTCCTGACTGACAAACGGACCTTGCTGTCGAGGTTTGACGTAGTGATCAGGTATGCTTATGCTCAGCTCTTCTAAGAGTCCCATTAATAAACTAACGTACTTTCATAGCGTCAACCTCGAGGACGCAAACTTGAGCTTGCCCCTGGAAGCAGTTGCCGAACGCGGCGGACCGTACAACGCACTCCTCTCGTCCCTCAGCAGCACCCTTCGTGCAGGCCTGGGCGACAGAGCAAAGGCCCTCGCCATCCTCCAGCCCTGCTCACAAACCACCTCCATAAACGAACCACACTCCATCTCCGAAAACACCGTGCACCTCGGTATCATCCTAGACGTCGAACATGCACACCGTCTCGTAGACTACGGCCCACCCGCCGCTGCCGAAGACGACAACACCAAGGATCCGCATTCGGAGGAGCGGTCGAAGTTCCGCGCGCTCTGGGGTCCGAAGGCGGAGTTGCGCCGGTTCAAGGATGGACGGATCCTCGAGAGCGTCGTGTGGGAAGTCTCCACCGCCGACGAACGCGCGCACATCCCCTTCCTCATCTGCCAGTATCTCCTGAAGCAGCACTTTGGTATTGGCGGGAGAGTATCGGATGCGGTGCAATGGACGGGAGCAAAGTGGGACGAGCTGTTAAAGCTGAACGGCCCGATCGTCCAGCTGTACCAGGCCGCGAAGGTGGAAGTGGGGTTCAAGGCTGCGTTGGCTGCGTTCGACGGGCTCGTGAAGACGCTGAAGGGCATGGACGATGAATTGCCGCTGGCGATCCTCAACGTCAGCCCTGTATCCCCGCTCTTGCGGTACACGAACGTCTTCGCTCCTGTGGCCGTCCCGCCGGCTTCGCAGCTTCTTGCGTCGTCGTCTTCGGTTACACTGCCGGCGTGCGCGAGGTACGTCCCGCTCATGGACGTCGTCATCGAGTTTGAGAAGAGCGGGCGATGGCCGGACGACCTCAAAGCGATCCAGAAGGTGAAGATGGCGTTCCTGGAGACTATCGCTGTTGGGCTTGGGAAGAAGGTCAGTGGGTTGCACGCGCAGGTTGTACTGGACGACGGAGGAGCCGAGAGTATCCAGGACACTGTGCGATTGGAGATTCTCACACCTGAGGGATGGGCGTTCTCTGCGAGGATAGTGCACGATCGCGAGGCTACGCTGTTGGACGATATCATCGACGACAAGCCGCACGTTCCCAAAGCCATCAAGAAGCGTCTGCAGAAGGATGCTACTCCGCAGGAAATGAAGCTTCGGCATGAAGCTATACAGGCGAAGGAGGTGTACGTTCGCAGGTATATTCACGGGCCTAGACATCATAGGGCCGTGGCGGCTCTGTCACATCGGTTTAGCGCGTACACTGGTACGGTGCGGTTGGTGAAGCGGTGGTTGGCGAGTCATTGGCTGCTGGGTGGGCATATTCAGGAAGAAGTCGTAGAATTGCTGTGTGCGACGGTGTTCCTGACTGCCTCTGGCGCGGTGAAGAGCGAAGGAGAGAAGGAGAAGGCTAGTACGCCGAGTTCCAAGGAGCGGGCGTTCGCGCTTGTTGTTCAGTTCTTGGCGAATTGGGAGTGGGAGGGTGGTCTTTTTGTGCCTATATATGGCAGTGAGACTGAAGATGGTCTGAGTGATTCTACGAGGCCTCTGCCGACTGTTACTGGCCGAAAAGGAGCTTGGGCTATCAGGACGGAGCGAGACGCGGAGGGTCGTATGTGGACTAGTCATGGCCCGGACGCTGTCGTAGCAAGGCGCGTGAAGGACATCGCGAGGGCCACCTGGAATAGTCTGCAAGCCGTAGACGGTGCCGATACTGCCGTCAAGGTGAGTTTTCATGTGTTCGACATATCTGCAGTCGCTAAGTGATTGTGCAGAAACTCTTCCTTCACCCGACCACACATTACGAAGTTCTTGTGAACATTGACCGGTCAAGAGCTCCGCGGTATTTTCAGGCTTTGACGGCAGATGAGAACGTGTGGCAGAAGGGGAAATACGCCAACGCGATCAACCATCATCCAGATATTGAACTGCCTCTCATGCCTGGTTTCGACCCCACACAACTCCTCTTCGCTGATCTTCAGGTAGGTTGTCTACCACACTCAGCGTATCGGATGTACTGACGAATAAACAGAGAATTTACGAAGATACCTTCAAGATTTTCTACGATCCTTACGGCGGCACCACATATGGGATTATATTTGACCCAGCCCTAAAAGTACCTAGACCTTTCCGCGTACGTGGCGGATTTAATAGTGCACCGATAGTCAAGGTGGGCCTGCATCTCTTATTTCCAGCTCGCAAGTGCAAAGTATTAATTCAAACGAATAACAGGAGGATGGCAAAGCGAAGGAGAAAGAGAAGGGTCTTGTGACGCTGAACGTCGACGCCATCTTGAAGGAGATACAAAGGATGGGGGAAGGCTTGATTATCAACATCACCCTCCAGGAGTAGGCAGCTCGTAGTACCCATATCTCGCCTGGCATGATGAAAGTAGCATCTGGTCAGAAGGTGAATTCCACTTGATGCATACTCTTGCCACCTACCCACATCACTCTGCATCGGCGTGCTTCCGCTTCGGTAAGCCCATCTCCGACTCCGACTCGCTGGTATCCTGCTCTCCTCTCCGTCTGGTACGTTTCCTCTTATTCATTGGTGCGATCTGCGACTCGCTCAAGCTTTGCTGCGACGCTCTGGCTTTGAGTTTACGTCCGCGTTCTTTGACGGACGCGAGGCTCGACAACGAAGGTGTCCGACTATCTGTAAGTTTCTTGGCCTTCTTCTTTGTGGCTGGAGGCGCAGGAGGTATCGGCGGTTGTTCTTCATGTAACGGTCCGCTCGGTTGGCCCCAAGAGAACCCAAAGGCGGATGGGATTCTGTTCTCTGCATTGTCTGAGTCCTTTGTCGTTGGTTGATCTATGGGCGGGCGACGACGCTTTGCCACTGTGCCCCTGACGCTTGCGTTCATGTGCGTAATGCGAGTCATCAAAGGACGTCGTGGTCGTGGAATGAAAGTTGAAATAGCAAGGAGACGACTGCCTGTCTTCTTTATAGCCTCACCAGCAACTGGCGCCCAATTATCTCAATGATTAGGCCACCCTCAGGGATCCAATGATTCGTTATAGATGATTTTACTGAATGGCGGGTTACTTCGTGTATAGCACGCGAACGTGTTGCTTGCAGGTGCGTGTACAGCCCTGTGAACTCATTCGTTTGTGTTAAACACATCCAAATCATCGCTGCTGCAAGAAAATGAGCTACGACCAGTCTTTACGAGAGATGGGATGTTCATAAAAGCTATACACTCTACAATAGTGTCTAATTACTCAGCAGATACATTAGATGAAGGAGGGGAATTATAGTCCTCAGCTCGAGAGTAGGCCACAGCATGTATTATGGGTGCAATGCCGCGACCTTATCGCATGCAGCATCCAGAGCCTCTCGCCACATTTTAACATGGGATACCCCCATATCCCCATCACTAGCTCCATCGTCTAGAATATATGGCACGCCCCGGTTACCTTTGTCGTTGACTGCACCCCTTATAGGCAGCTCGCCCAATACTGGAATGCCCAACTTTTCTGCGGTCTTGTAGAAGGGAGCTGTATCGCCATAAATCCTATGCCGCTCATCGCAACCTGGACATATGAAGTACGCTTGATTAAGGAGCATCCCAAGAATCTAGAATATGATTATAAGAAAGGTGGGCAAATTAGTATGTTAACAGAAAGGCTCACTGGTATCGATAACTGCTTAAACATAGCGATGCCTCTGCGGACGTCGTAAAGGGCCACATTTTGTGGCGTGGACACAATTACAGCTCCTGTTTCACATCATAAGCTTTGCGTTGCAGTGAGGGGATAAAAGAAACGGACCGTCCACGTTCACCAACTGTCCCAACGTCAAAGCAACGTCCCCAGTCCCAGGAGGTAGGTCTACTACCAGAACATCCAGAGGCTGTCCTCCCGTATCTGGGGGAGATCTCCAGTCTACTTCGAACAGGAGCTGCTGGACAGCTTTCTGCACCATGAGACCTCGCCATGCAATGGCCTTGTCGGGGTCCTCTGCATCCATGTTGAGAGGTGGGAGCAGGAAGCCCATAGACATGCATTTGAGACCATGATTTCGAAGAGGGACAAGACCACCCGCTACAGGGGACAAGAGCTGAGGATGGCTGTTCGAATGATATACACTGGATAGCTCACCTTCTGTGGTCAGTGGCATCTCCGCTGCATCCAAACCCATAAGACCCGGAACAGATGGTCCGAATATATCCAAGTCTAATATTCCTACGCGTAGGGACCTTCCTTCGGCTGTGCGACGCATTGCAAGCCTACATGCCAAATTCACTGAAGTAGCAGGTCAATGAATGGCATGTCCCAAAAGTGATGTCACAACATACCGGCCACGGTACTCTTGCCTACTCCTCCCTTGCCACTGGCCACGGCAATGACTTGTTTCACATTTGGGATACCTCGTTTTTGTATAGGGCCTTTAGATCGCCTTGGTAATTCTGGCGCAGGACCTGGACGTTTGGGAAGGCCCTATGAGTGAGCTTGAGGATCACAGTGGGAGAATACATTGGTGCGACACTCACTAATGGATTTTCATGAAGTATCGTTGCTGAAGAACGGAATAAACGGAGTGTTGGGGTATTGATTTTAATGAAGCATTGTCGAAGACCACGACCAACCCCGGCAGTGAACATGAGAGCGTGAGACAAACCCATTCAGCCGCGTTTCTGACCAATAACACATCATAAAATGGTCACACCGACTCTTTTCCGATGCAAATAAGAACTCATGCACATGGCGCATGCAGAAACGGCGGTCAGCTGCACACCCCGAATATACGAGCTGCCAAACGAAGAAAAACTTGGACGCACTGGGAATTGAACCCAGCACCCCCCGCAAACGCATTACAATGCTAAGCGGATGTGATAACCAACTACACCATGCGCCCTTACGCCATTGTCCTGAGCTGCGTATATGCCAATAAAACGTCCGACTTACCTTCCACTAGCTCGGGCTTCTGAGACTTCCATGTTATGGTCTTGTACGGCGAAGACGATGTCCTCAAAACTTCCGACAACGGCAAGGCACCTTTTAAGACAACCTTCTCGTCGACTGACTCCTCAAAGATATCTGTTGACTTCGCCCCCGAATGACGCATTCCGTGGTCCCCAGCTATTGCGACATCCTCCTTCACTGGTGGATTTGACCTCACAACTTACGCCCGAACATGAAGCCTACTATGGCAGTATACTACTGCATGCGGTTCTCAATTCTAACGACCATACGACTTCTGCAACACACAACCACGTCCTGAATAGTTCTCATGTAGACCCTGCCTCCCCGGAACCTGAGCCCAGCCCTCCTCCAGAAAAGGTCTCCGACGAGGAATGGGAGATACGAACAGGTACGTTTACGCGACATGAGGGGGCTATACTCGAGAGAGGGCTGATACGACTTTCAGATTCTTCAAATTGATCCGTAGGTCGAGCAATCTACATCCTTGAAAAGACCCTACCGGACTTCTTCCAAACCGGCCTCGTTTCTTCGTTGGATTCAACTACTGGGGAGCCGTCTTCTACACAAAAGTCTTGGTCGCTCGTCAGTCCGACAGATACATGGCACACCATCAAGGACAAGCTTACGGCCAAGTCTAAAGAGGACTGCAACGAAACTCCTGCCATATACAGTCCCCGAGTCCGCCTAACGTACACACCGCCTACGCCGTTACCAGCACCATTCCCCAAAACTCTACATGCCGAGGGTCTACACTTGTATATTGCCTCCTCAATCTTTGTCAGGCACACGTTAAACGCGCTTTACACTGACTTGGTCGTGGATATCACTCGGGCGAGAGTAAACAATGGGGGCGCAGTCGCGAATGGCGGGATAACATCTGGTAAGTTCGGATTGAAATACTGAAACAAATCTTAGTATCACTGTTCTCATCTTTTTCTAGGGAGCGAAACTTCTCGGTCGAACAAGTCTCGGGAGAGGAGCGTGGCGTTTGGTCTCATGGTAACTGGCATAGGGCGAGTTAGTGGTACGCGTACCGAATGGGAAATGTACGTCATACTCTTTCTTCGCCACGCTTCTCAATAAAGTAATAAACATACCTGCATCATAGAAACTGCACATACACCTTTTCTCCCCTGACGGGACTTATCATCCACCATTCCGTCGACTCGATTGAGCCTGCGCCACATCAAGCTCTGTTCGAAGCACTGGGGAAATTTGGTCTACTCGATGGTGGCGTTGGTCCCAAACCTGGTAACGTTGGCTCATAGCCTGGGTGAAGTCAGCTGCTGTGTGGACGCAGAGAGGCTGGGCGGTGATGTATCGAAGGCGAAGGCTCACTACGGTTACGTGACTCTCCCCACTCAATTATATTATTCCTGTATATTGTACAATATGGCGCTAATTATCCTAGAACACAACTCAATCTCGGAGCTGCGGGAGGGATCTGCGTGTTTTGAATAGCAAGTGACAGAACCTGCCATCGCGCTGGCACACTGCTTCGCCGCGCGTTGTACTATGTTGTATTGCTGTGATGGTGATGTTGTGGGGAACCTTTTTACTGACAACTTTCGCTACTGGTACAGCCTTGTACACATACTTTCGAAGCAGTGTCAAGACAAACCATACGACGGGCCCAACTGGTCAGTGCGCTCGTTGCCACATCGTCATATCTACTAACGATAATCTCTACGCCACAACCCCCAATAGTCTCGTGGCTGCGCAACTTGCAGGACAGTCTTGTGTATATCCCAAAGAAGGGTGATGGGATTGTGGCGGGCGGCACCGCAACGACAGGCTCTTCGAGCATAAATAGTGGGTTGGATGGCAAGAACAATTTTCACCAACTCACTTATAATCCTGTCTATCTAACCTCACTCTACACACTTACCCCCATACCTTTTAGCATGTCTTCGTTCTCGAGCTCGACACCCTTACCCGAAGAGCCTGCGATCACCTGGATGGAGTACATCGCCGAAGCAGATTTGAAGGAACCAGAGTACCAGAGATCTATCTCACTCCCTCCGCCTGGCTCTGCAAGTGTCATGCACATCTCAAAGCTGTATTTCTCCAATGCCGACGAAGTGCGCGAGGTTTGCAGAATAGGGATGGAGGATATCTTGACGAACATGGAAGATTGTGAGTTATTATTCTCTTACATGATACATCCATGAATGAATGCTCACCGGAGACGTGGCTATCAGACTTCATGGGCATGTTCGACCAGGGCCCTGAGTCAGCGAAGACAGATCTCCTCAAGGCAGATGATCTTCAATCGCTTAGAGTCAAGGTCCCGCATACAAGTAATGATTTATCTTCAAGCTACTTCGACACCAGACAAACTAAATATATATTTCGCAGAATTGGCACACCTAGGGATTCAAAGCAACCTCTTACCTCATATATCACAATCTTCGGAACACCTGAATGCTACTGATGAACTATCGTTTGCTCAGAATGTTCGGCAGGAGGTCCTTAACACAGTCGCGGAGCTTCTCATGCGAATAAAATCGCAGCAACCCGGCCACAACGTGCAGCGACAGTTCTATGTTAAACCTTACGATGCCGAAAAACTGTCCCCTATCACGTACGCCGTCCTTCAGAGCGGTCATAACCCGGACGTAAGTTCTTCCTCACACCAAAGGGACAGACTCCATGTTATTAACTGGAACATCTTTGTGACAGTCAGAGGAGCGTAAGAACTCGGCGACTTTGGCGGCGTTCATTGTACCACCGTGGCGTATGGGAGAGCAGGAGTTGCAAGCATTCGCGGCGCCTCAAAGGGTGAGAGTACTTGTCTCGTGAGATGCATGAAACTAACGTAGGCTCTCCGAATCAAGATACCAAGGTTGGATGACATATTCCCGAGACAACCTGGAATGAAACGTGGGTACAACAGAGCTGTTTCTGTGGGTACGACGAACATGTCTTCGGGGCTGTGGGCTCTGGTGCGTACTTGATTTGTCATGCGGCACCTGCAGACAACTAAGCCACACCCTAATATACCCTCTAGATACATGGCCGTTGCAAAGCCGACAATATCGATCACTTTGTCTTGACGACCTACGAGCATTGGGTGTTTGGTGCTTTTGCTGCTGGTCAGTACCCCAACGCTTCCAATGAAGCGAACCGACTTATTGATACGACTTCTGCAGATCATCCCACGGCCTATGTTTTACCTCCAGTTTCTCGCTGTTCTACTGATCCGACTATCATGGAGATGTTGATGTTTTGGACACTCAGTAGCGCCTCTGATGGCGAAGGGTGGTGGCCACCTGCTTATGATGCCTACGAGGGTAAACGCAAGGCAAGCAAGTCAAACAGTATGGACGGCGTAGTCGGCGCGGAGTTCAATAGTGGTGCAGTCTCTCACAAGAGGCCTTGCACAGACTTTACACCTAATTCCGACGAATTGATGGTGGAGCCGCCAGAATATATCCCTCAACAGCAAGAGCATGGGTGTAACTGGCTAGCTTGTGGTACGTCCTACTCTCCTAGTGCTTCTCAGGCTCTCTCTGGCACTCCCGTCTCGTTCGCAAATTGGAACGTCAGCTCTCCCGTGTCCTTCAGTCCTGAACATCATCAGCTCGCTCTCGCACAACCTGATTATTATGACATAAATACACCGGTAAACGTCTACAGCAGAGCGTCCACTGTTATCTCTTTCGACTCCGCGATTTCTGGGTACACGGAACTCTATACTGAGAACGGAACACCTCAGTTTGATCTTACCCACTACCATCGTTACGCAGAGTCCCAGTCTCCGCCGGGTATTTCTGAGAGTGACTCTCAAGCTTATAATGCTGGGCACAGTTTCGCTTCACCGGCTCCAAGTTATAGTGGATTTGTGAACGCTTCATCACCGGCTACCAATAACGATGCATGCTACGTAGGCGGCATCGTAGAGGAACTTTTATCGACCACCAACAACGCTCAGCTGTACAGTGGTGAGCCGTTGACTGATGCTACCTCATATTATGTTCCAAGCGCACTATCTCCTATCACACAAACGCCTTCCACCCTAACACACGCCAGTCTCTTGCTCTCGCCGTCGTCCGAAGAGCAGCTAGTGAAGGAGTACTATCCCACGATGGTAGAGCGGAGTGCCGTGCTGCTCCGGAGAAAAGAAGCTGCACGGACTCAAAGTCCTGAGGATTTCCATATTTCGAACCAAGAAGATATGTCCCCGCTGTACATGTGGAATTCCTGACCGTATCATAATTTTTGCTATGCCCGGAGCCTTTTTCCCCGCCTTCATTTAACGGACAATCTTCCATAGTACTTCAAGTTATCCGCTTGTATCAGATCAATTTATACAGCAATTGTACGTTGCCTGCATTGGTACACAGTATAGCATGCACAAATTTACTTGTTATCCCATACTTTTTGCTTGATTTCAGATCAAGAGAAGTAAATATTGGTCGCTGAGGGGAATCGACTATTCAAGTTCTCGGGCGTAGTCATGACGTAACTTCCCTTTTAGGCAATATATAGGCGCCTGCGTGCGCGAAAAACGGCGGCGGCGCTCTTCTTTCCTTCCCTTTCACCTGTCTCTCTCTGGCACTTCCTGCTCTACTTTTGATATTCCATCACGAACTCATCTGCTTTGAGTACGTGTAAGTTACTCGCTATGCTCATCCTTATGTCGGTACGTCGCTGATAACATGTCGGCGTAGAAGACAGAGTAAGCTAGTAACGCGTCGTTCTGTGCAATTCAAATTTCAGTCGCGGTCTCCTTTCCGTACACTCTGTAATGGCCGCCATGCTCACAGTAACATACAATATCTCTCATCAAGGTTGGACTGGCTTGCCACTGATTGTCACCAACGACATCGTACCCGCTTGACAGCTTGCATATACGGCAAAATTCTGGCATTCGCCGGCGATGCCTGAACTCTGACGTCGGCTCGTCCAATATGCAATGTTGCAATTGATTCGGCGACTTCTTTATGTACAGTCCACCAGTAACATGGGCTTGGACTGAGGAGCATTTGCAACATTCTGTGATGCGTATATATCGCAACTGACTGTGCAATTGAGTAAGTACCCACGACTATCATAAATAAACTTTGAACGCGCTCGCTTCAATGCAGAATGCTATACTCGGGCCCATATCAGTGCTTAACCTTGTTCCTGGGCGAAGCTCTGCAAGCTGTTGAATGAAGTCGCACGACTTTTAGACAAATCCCAGCCTTGGAGATTGGTGCTGCCCGAGCTTGCATAAATACGCCATGGCCTGATTCTCGGAGAGGCAGTCCTTCCGGGTTTACTTCTCACCAATATCCAGATGAGTACCTTCGAAGTTCTCGGCAGTTTTCTAGTCCTTGCCCTAGTTGCTCGGCAGGTACTGAAAAAACGGCAGAATATCCCCTTGCCTCCGGGTCCTCCAGCAGACCCGCTCATAGGCCATCTACGTATCCTGCCAGACTTTGACACTCTGGCTGAGGTACTGCATGAATGGTCGCGAAAATATGGTGAGTGCTACCGAATTGTTACTACAATGGTTCTTGCTTAAGCTCACAATCGTCAGGGGATGTATTTTCTCTTCGAGTGCCCGGTAAAACGATCGTCGTGTTGAACTCGGAGAAAGCCGCCTCAGATCTGTTAGAGAAGCGCAGTGCCATCTACAGTGACCGTGTTCGCTTGGGTTACTACGACAAGTACGTTTTTCGATGATTCTCTATGGCGAAATTTTGTGCTCAAGTACGATATAGCATTGGCTGGGGAGACGCTACAGTCTTTGTTTCCTATGGCTCTTTCCTATCTCAGCAGCGGAAGCTGTATGCTGAAGCTTTTGGAAAGAATGTAGTGTCCGAGTATCAGAGCGTGCAGGAGAGGGAAGCAAACACAATGCTGAAAGGATTCTTGGACAGTCCGAAGGAGTTCGAGCGGCATATTCAACGGTAGTTGAACATTTTATGGCCTTCTTGAATGGTTCTCTAACTTGGTTTTCAGCTACGCCGGAGGTATAGTCACGGATATCGGATATGGTCATCATATTGCCTCCTTCAACGACGAGTTCTTTGATGTCGGAGAACGAATGGTCAAGACCATCGGTATGGCTACTACACCAAGTCTCCTGGATCTGCACCCAATGTGTGAGCCCGTACAATACTGCTTGATGCATGCAAGCCACAGCTCACATTGAACGTTCGCCTTGTATAGTTGCACGCTTACCATCTTGGTTTCCGGGAGCATGGTTTGTCAAGTTTATCGAAGGCGAGTTAACACCGCTCTGTTTAGTTGACTCTGTAGCTTACTGACATGAAACGGGACAGAAACTAAACCGTTCATGGACGTGGTATTATACAACAATTACGAAAAAGTAGTCGAGCAAATGGTCGGTGTATCCTTTTTTATGCATGTTCCTCTGCTAACTTCCCCCCTTTCTGCAGAAAGCCGGTACGGCAAGGCCATCGTTCACCGCCAAATACATTGAAGCCATGTATGGCAAACCACACTACGCAGAACAAGAGCGCGCGCTGAGATTGGCTGCTGCCATGATTTACGCAGGTGAGGTGGAGCCCGAACGTGTACTCGATTGAGTTGCGCTGATGATTGTCTCACCATATTGATGTCAGCCGGATTCGAAACTGTAAGCTTGAAACACAAGAGCGAGTCAATAGATGAGATACACGACTAATGATTCTCATTAGACATTGCACGCCGTGACTATCTTCATCGCAGCAATGCTGCTGCATCCCGAGGTCCAGCAAAAGGCTCAGGAAGAGATCGACCGCGTGGTAGGACGCGATCGCCTTCCGGATCTGAATGACCGTGATACACTTCCGTACTTGCAATGCGTGATCAATGAGACTTCGAGGTGTGTTCGTGCATCTCCTCAGATGCACACCTTGAATGCTTATTGTACTGTCTGTCCACAGATGGCATCCAGTGGTACCATTCGGTTTACCTCACCAGAGCACGGCTGACGATGTCTACAATGGCATGTTTATTCCCAAAGGCTCAATCATACTCGCAAACTCCAGGTATGCCCATACATTCTTCGGGTTCGAGTTTTGACTCAATGTTTAATTTCTCGATTTAGAAGCATGACTTGGGATGAGAAGAGCTACCACGAGCCACACATGTTCAAACCTGAACGCTTTCTCCCGAAGCCGGAGGGTGCAGGAGAGGTATATTCTGCAAATACAGTGTTTGGATGGGGTCGTCGGTAAGCCATATGTTCTCCGATGATTGTAAAGTACGATTAACTTCGTCTGTGCAGGATCTGTGCCGGTCGCTACCTCGCCGAAAATAATCTTTGGCTGGCAGCGGCACGAATCCTCGCTGTCTACACCATCTCTCCGGTCAAAGATGCTGAGGGACGCGCAACGATGCCGGAGATCAAGTTCAGGACATTAACAGTAAGGTACGGGCACTTATTCGGCGTACAACTCTCAGACGAGATGATACTAAATACTAATTATAATATCATCATAGGCATCCGGAACCTTTCCCATGCGATATTCAACCACGGGATGAAAAGGCTCGTAACCTGATTTTGTTTAGCTCTCAAGACTGAGCACGTCAGTGGCCATAACAACGCATCACGCATCATAGTAGTATGAGGCTCGAACTCGTAACTCGATTGGCACACGGTATAGCTAGTATTGGGCTAGAACAGGTTATCCAAGACATGCGGGTATTAAGTAGTGCTACATAGTCATGTGCATCCAAATATGAGAGCATCGGTACATGCAATTAAATCTCGACTGTGTTCACGCTGTCTCGAACCGCTTGAGACCTCGAGGTCTGGACGGCCCCCCTCTTGCGATTCTCTCCGCCAGTCGCTCGACCACGCCTCCATCACTAAGTCCTTCCTCTTCCAATGCCCTCCTTATCAGATTCTCAAGCTTAGGCATTTCGCTCTGCCCATCTTCGGCCCCCAGCCTGGGTAGACGCATCGAAGGTGCAGGGACATGAGGCAGCTCGGGCTGGACGAACGTCGGCAGGCGTTCATTGGCAATATCTGCACTTCTAGCGTCACTGAACGAGCGGATGTTCCTGCGGACGGCGTTAACATGAACGCCCAGCGCGTCCCCGCCGATGCTGAAGCCTCCAGGCCAGCCGCCAGGGGGTGTATCTGGAGGCGAGGCGTCTTGCTGTGTGATAAGCTCCGTTGCGTTCTCTGCTTCCTCACTGTGCGGAGGAAAGGTTACGGTTAATGGTTAAATTGATATTTGGAAACCTGATAACCACATACCGGAGAAGCTGGAAGATCCTTTGCATTTTGCCGACGGCCATAATCTTACTCTTGATCTCCTTTCTTCGCTGCTCGACTTCGCTGGTTGTGGATATAACAGTCCTAGCATCGTCATCGTCATCCACAGATCCAGTACCCTCTAGTTCTTCTTCAGAACAGACGGCAAGTACAGCTAGGAGCATTTCTGTGATCTTGGAGCCAACGAAGGGAAGCGACCAGGTAAAGGCGTCCATGAAGTTGGGAAGCCAGTAGGGATGTGAGGTGGCGTTGAATTGCCTGATTAATTGTTATCGTTTTCCGCATACGAGACGTCTTAACGTCAGCTATTGCTATAGAAACTATGGAAGAGGGCCAGAGAAAGCCGAACACTGACCGGATCGTGATATTCTTATTCTTGTATTTGATCACTGCGCCCTTGTTATGATACACATCCAGATAGTTAGGAGCCGAGAAGACAGTAATGATGGATGGGAACTTCTTCGAGGGTGTTCTTGCGTGCATTGTGTATCTTTTCTCGTACTATCAATTGATCGGTTGACTAGACACGGATTGGCTCGACGCACCCTAAGTCCTGGACCTCGTGCCCACGGAATATACCTAGCAGCGAATTCCTCTCGAGAAATTGGCAAACAGCGGAGTAACTAGATTTACAAGACATGTCAGACCGTTTTCGACTCTCTTTCTAAAACTGCGGTACCTATAGTTATAGCTACAACCGCGAACGGCATTAGGAGTGAATGGTGCGGGCATCATGGGTATACCTTGAGGGTTATCGATGATCGGTTTCTGTGAAGTCAATCAGAGTTAGTAACCATATACACGTATAAACATGAACCCTGGATAGCTTACTTCGTTGCCGTAATCTGGCAGTGGATCAGCCCAGAGTAGATCGCACAGAAGTCCGGAAGATGCTGGCTCGGTGAACCTATTGAGCTGTGTTCTCCTGAGTCAGAATCTTGGAAAGGCGATAAACAAGCGGTGTTGCATACTCTGTCAATATCCGTCAGATGCACAAGCTCCGGTGAAATGCCACCGTGGACACAGAAGAATTTGCCATCGATGAGAGCGGTGACAGGCAAGGATTCAAATGACTTCACACATGCTTCATATACGGCTGCGGAGTATTTGTGCATGCCTATATAGAACAGTATTAGCAGATCGCAGCCGACAGGAATGAAAAGTTGCAGGCAATATAGATAGAAATATGATAACGCTTACATTCTCGTCTGAACGTGAAGAACCCGGTCAGATGCCGACACTCGTGGTTACCACGAAGAAGGGCGAGTTGAGATGGGTACCAGAGTTTAAGGGTATATAGATAGAGTAAACACTGCGATGAACGAGGACGTGGATTAGGGTAGGTCGGAACTAAGGGAGTATATCGTGCAGTTCCGTACACCCCGGGTATCATGGTGTACGGAGAATGATGACGGCAACGCTCACCTCAATTCCGAAGCATCCGCGATCGACGTAGTCACCGAGGAACAGATAGTTTGTCTCGGAGAACTTGCCTCCGATCTCAAACGCTTTCATGAGGTCGTACTGCGAGGGTTGAACCAAGTCCGGTAAATCGCGTGACTATCACTTGAATCGTAGGGTCTCCTCACATACTGGCCGTGAATGTCACCGCAAACTAAGTAACATGGAGTATGCATATCGATACGACGAACTGTAGATAGGATAGTACAGCTGCATACCGGTAATTGGACCACTGAGAACAAGCATATTTGGCTCGCGCCTCATAAGTTCTGTCGCCTCCTTAAGAATGAAGAGAGCCTGCTCCTCTGTCAGTCTGCCTTCATGCAGAAAGTGGTCCTTCACGAGATCCGGGTTGGGCTTGGTACCGCCCTGCACGCGGTCGGAGACGTAAAAATCCTCATCTCGAGGCCTATGTGCGTACGGCGGTGGTACCTACGAAATCCAAAGGCGTTAAGTGATTACGCAAGATGTGATGTCTGTTATAGCGAACTCACACTTTTCACCTGTCGCTCGCGTATCCGCTCTGGTGTACTTGCCCGCGGTCCTGGCTGTCTGGGAGGCTCATGAATCTGGTAGGCTGGAAGAGGTGTTCGAGACAGTCGAGGATCGTCTGGGCTTGCGTAAATTGACATACGAAGATATGCGATGGTAGTGGAAAGGAGGGAAGGGAGATTAGGCGGTTTGCTACTGCCACCACTCCAGGGTAACTTAGCGCCTAACGCACATGGGCGTCCCATTGGCTAGAGCGCTGGTAGGGTCACCTAGCTTAGACCGTCGTCTTCTCGAATGGTGAGTTCTTCCAACGGTCTTCTATGATCTAGGACTTGCGTTTTATGTACTGAATACAGTGTTATAGCTTCTAAATACTGCGAAATCCGAGTGCTCCAATGACTTGACGTCGGCACGCGTCACTTCGTATTCGCTTTCCAGGCGATTGGTGTATTTGGGTTCTGGCAGTGGCAATATTAACGTCAGATGCTGTAAGAATATATGTTTTGGCTTGACAGAACCTTGGACATACGGTTTGAAACCTTTCCAGATGTATGGATAAGCGGTGCGCAATTGTCCGTTATTCACGATAACTGTGTGATGTTCTCACAATACCGTGACCATCCAGCATAATGATGCACGGAGTGTACATGGAGGGAGAGGACATATAAGAAGCCTCTCTGTACATTACACTATCATATCCCCTCACTCTTCAGACTCTAGACTTTATCGTGATGTCTGCCTTCCAGCAATTCGGCAAACCCCAGGCTATTGTTGCGATGCTATTGATTGCACTTCCTGGCTCGGTACAAGTTGTAATGGCTCGCCCTATCGAATTCTCTAATGAGCGTTCTGGAGAAAGTCAACTCACTGTGTAAGGCTTGCCGATGGTTTACTTCTGCAGTGCACCAAGCTTAACAGTTTACAGCGACCATTCGATCGATGACACCCAAATCACCCTGTCCTCTACTACATCACATATCCCTGAATATCCCATCAAACCTCGAAAGGACATATCGTCATCAACACCTACACATATGGAAGCTACCTCATTCCATGACGCGATAGAGGCCTTTTCACAAACACCACAATTCGGTGTGTAAACAAACAATTCGAGACTCAAGTACGACTAACAAATCCAGCAGTCCCAGAATCTACTACCTTACCACAAGACCCAGCGCCCACCAGTCTCAACATTCTAGTTAACACTGGGCCGATGGCGTTATCAATTGCAGGCGTCGTTATAATGGGTATAAACGTATTGACTCTCGCTGCCATTCTGGTCATTGCGACCTTCTTATATAAGCACCGTGCTCGGAAGAATCCTGCACGGCTCAGCATCGACACTGCTGGTCTCAATGTAAGTATCTCGTCTTCAAAATCTCCATTTTTGCTGTTTTTGTTGACATATTCCACTACTACTAGGTTCAACGAACAGGAAATAGCCACGACTATAATACCTTCGAACTCAAAGATCGTCCCCCGTCCTCATACTTACATGTCATTCAGGAAGACCTCGGCAGGCCCCTTGGAGGTCCTGAGAGGTCTCCTTCGCCGGCGACGCCAAGTTCGTTCAAATTCCCCTTACGCGGCTCAGCGCAGGCACCACCCGAGATCAATATACACCCTATTCCCAAGAGGAAGCTGAGCTTGACCTCGCTCACTAATTTCGCCAGTTCAGTGTAGTCAACGACAACCTCTGATTCTCTGCATAAGTTCGGTCTACCCGCTTTTCTCACTTCCATGTTGCCTCCCCATACGTCGTGGTACGCTATTCGACACCTTCATGATCAGGTGCCTGGAACGAAACATTGACGCCTATTATCTATTTTGTAATCCTGTAAAATGTTGTATCCCATCGCAAGCCTGGTGAGCCGACAGGCCTCGGCTCATCTTGTATCTTGGTCCTAGGTCCAGTTAGTAACATATAACGCTGTAATAAATAAGCATGCAGCCTTCTAAATTCATGGCGATTGAATATTCGATTGTCTTTATGCACCGCTGATATGTCATCTGGCTCCGAACGTGACAGTGCATTCAACAGTGGCCACAAAATGACGGCAGGACCCAGAGACGCCACACACCAGAGTACTCGCGTTACAGGTTATGCATTGGTTGGTATCAGTAGAAGCACAAATGAGGGCGATGCGACCGTTGTAACAAGTCTACACCTTACTCCAGAGCAGAAAAATGACAAAGCTGCTGAGAAGAAATGTAAAGGATCGGTTGCACAGGATACAGTACGAGGAAACTAGAGGGGGATTCCAGCCCCGGACATCATAGATGCCACGGTAGAAGAAACGCCGAGGTCAGTGAGAACGCTCATCAGACCGTCCACGAGAGCAGTCAGACCAGAGGCAAGACCACTGAGAACACCCTCAAGAAGATCGCCAACTAAGGTCAGAACGGCGCTGAGGAGGTCGGTGACAGTAGTTCTGGATAATTGAGTGAGTGATGGCTTCTTACAACAGCAAAGTCGACTGTGACTTACACAAGATCGCCAATGAGTCCGGTAAGATCAGCATCCTGGGCGGTAGTGGCAGCGCTGTGAACGGAGTCAAGTCCGGTGAAAGCGAGCTGCAAAACTCCGGGTTAGCGTATCGCACTCAGTGAACTTGTGCAGCGAAAAGAACATACGGTAAAAACGTTGGTAAGAGATTGAGACAGAGCGAACACGCTGATCTGACCGCTTCCGTCACCAGCAGCGAGAATGGTCTTGGCGGGCTGACCGACGAGACCGTTGATGTCGTTTATGGCAGGTGACAGTATAGCCTTGACGTTGTCGAGGATAGGACCCACGACTTCGGTGGTAGCGTTAGCTGAAGTGATTGACTCTGATAGGAGCATATCAGTGTCATTCGGAAGCATATCAGACTGGAAGACATACTAAGTTCGGCCATGAGAGGCCCGAGTTTATCTGTCACGCCATTAAGGATTTGTGGGAGACTGTTGACGCCAGCACGGGGAAGGTGAGGAACGTCGGGAACGCTTGGAACAGCTGGAACACTGTTGGCAGCGCTCGGAAGAGGTGGGACAGGAACACTGCCAACGTTGCTGAGAGGCAAAGCGACCACGAAGGACGCACCAAAGGCAAGGCTGGTGAAGGCAGCAAGGGACTTGAAGAAGTGCATTGTGAGTTGAAGGGAGTGTGGGTTGAAAGGAATGTGATGTTAAGAGTGTTAGGGTATTAGCTTTCCCAGCTAGAAGGACGATGACGATGACCTGGTGGTTCGCAGGCGAAGTTCACTGTCCTTATATAAGAAAGCTTATAGAGGCCACCTGCTCCCGGTTACATGTGCTGCTCACCGACGTTCGTCATCGTATGCGTTCATAGAAGTATGCGCGGCGGCCGCTTCCATTCAATCCTGGATGCTTTTGAGCAGCTTCTATCTTACTACGCCTAATGTGTCCATAACGACACAAGGATCTTGCGGAGCGGACGTCCTGTTTCGAACTTGACTTTGCTGGCTAGAAAGGTACGAATCGCACAGAAGATGATCAGCGCTCGTTGATTCGCTGCCGTGGGTAGGGTCCGACCCCATGAATCGTTTTACAGCGCCGCTCGCCCGCCTCGCGACTAATTTTCTGTGGAGCCGTCGCTAGCCCGCCTACCGAAGTGGAGCTCGCGAAACATACGGGGTGCGTAAAAAGTTTGGGGAAAGTCGCATCTCACCCCACTACAGGTTGCACAATCATACTAGCGGGATCCGGTAGGAGCATCAACTTGAAGCTTTCTGGATGCAAGAGCCTCGTGTTTAGCATGGGAATGGATGAAGAGGAAGTGTACTCACAGTTGCAGAACAATGGCGTGCCACAAGCCTCTGTAGCATAATTGACAGTTATCGCGTAACAGCTTCGGGCTGAAGAGTGCAGACCATGGGGATCTGCCTTGGTTTTGGTACCATTCCGAGGAAACCGACCGTGACGCAACGGATGCAGATCATCGACGAATGAGTCTTTGATCCGCTGGCCGGTTATGGCAAGCATCGTGGTTCACTTCTCGCGAAACAACTGCGAAGATTCGATACTGGAATTTGTCCACAATAGCAGTATGAGTACCTGCTTCAAAGGCTTTTATAACCCAGTTACTCACACATTTCTTGTAGCTAATGTACATGGAAGGTTCTCAAATTGCATTGAAAGTGAACAACTCAATATCTGTGCCCGACTGCCAAACATATACAAATATACGTCAGATACCCAAGCGCTCGGTTGTGACGCTGTGATTCTCCGTTTCCACCAGTCCAGAAACGAGCTTGTCCCTCGACCATGGCCAATTTGTTACCCTCATTACAAGCTTTTGCAAAGGTAAACAGATCCTAGATCATGGGACTCATGAATGTTTGTGCGTCTCATCTCTTTTGACCTATCATAGGGCACCGCTGCTACTGTGGCAGGTCTCTCCACAGTTGGTACGTTTCACCTTCGGCCTCGATTACGAGTGCCCGCTCTCCATCGACCTCATTGGCTGCGGGTCCGAGAGGAAAACGATAATCTTACTGAAAATTATCCCCCAGGCGTCGGTCTTCTGTACTACGGGCAGAACTACCTCATATACCCATCCGCCTTCCCAGATGGCTCAAGAACAGGTATGGCGATCATTCACACCACTGCCGCTTTGCAGGGCAGCTCTTAAACTACTTACTATTGTGATCCTAGATGTTGCCAACCCTGGCCAATATGGTTTACCTTACGTCGACCTCGAGCTGCAGGCAGACGACGGCATTAAGTTACGTTGTTATCTGCTCATCCAAGCAAAGCATTTGCCACAACCAGATGCTGCAGCCCTACCTCCCGGCACGATAGTCGACGGGATGAGTGACGATGAGGTAGGTGTTCCACTCATGTACCCTGACTGCTAGCATCGTCGTTCCACGTTCCATGGCGATACGCATATTGCCATCTCCGTGCGCGTCATGAAACGAGCGTCATTAGAATGGCGCTGTGCATTGTTCTCGAGAAGTAATTTGCATATACAACGCAATCTTACTGACACACAAATAGCTAGCTGCGAGCCGACCAACCATCATAATGTTTCACGGAAATGGGGGTAATTTAGGGCATAGGATACCTTTGGCAAGAGTATTTTTCTCCAAGATGCGCTGCAATGTTCTCATGATGTGTTATCGAGGGTAAGCGTACCCTATCATGAAAAATCCGTCGTGTGGCTCATTCCACTGTCTAGCTACGGGTTATCTGAAGGTTCTCCATCCGAAAAAGGTTGATTGTAAAATCATTTATCGCTTTGAACAAGCCACTTAGAGTCAACATAGGCATCAAGCTGGACTCACAGGCGGGACTGGACTTTATAAGATCCCACCCAGTGCTAGCGAAGACGTCTGTGGTCAGTGAATAGTACAATGATACGTGATATAGGCCGTTGCTAAAATATTGCGCTCAAGATACTATACGGACAGTCAATTGGCGGAGCAGTCTCCATCGACCTCGCCAGCAGAAACCCTCTTGAAGTATGTCAACTCTCCTTCATTGCATGCCTGTTCCCTAGAAACCGACACGACGCTCAATTAATCAGGTCCGCGCACTTATACTCGAAAACACCTTTCTCTCCCTCCCTCGTTTGGTCCCTTCTGCGCTTCCCATCCTTGGCCCATTCGCCTTTTTATGTCATCAGAAGTGGGACTCAGCATCCAAGATCCCTCTTATCCCCCGTAAGACCCCGATTCTCATGTTGAGTGGCTTGCAAGATGAGGTCGTACCGTGCGAGCACATGAAGGGACTTTGGGAATTGGTAACGAAGAGGGAGGCGGGAACACCAGCCGGGACGCCTCGACGTAAATGGTCGAGTGCCTCGAAAGGCAACGGAGAAGGATTGACGGTGAAGGAGGGGGCGAACCCCGGAACTACGACACACCTTGACACTACGCAAACGCTGTCGAAGTTTGTTGAGTTTGCGGATGGTACACACAGTAAGCTCCTCGCATATAGACCACCAAATGTCACCAGCCTAACAAGGTGTTTCAACAGACGATACATGTGTGCAACCTGGGTACTGGGCTGCCATCGCCGAATTTATCGCTTCAGTCGTGAAGGCAGATCATCCGGAGGCTACCGTCGTCAGCGCATAATTTGGTCTCATACATTTGACGGATTTCTCGTTCCATTCCTGTTTCCTTTATTACTGTACACTATTCCACTTAGAACTGGCTGTAGGGCTCGAGCCTAGGAATCATTACGGATAGGATTCAACCACCTGTGGCCATCCACGATGGACGCCTTCTGATTGGACGCCTAGTCTGACTTGGCTGATGAGTGTACATCTCCCCTGGGTTCTCACGCAACAGCTTCGCTTGAGCGGAGATATACATACGCTCGGAAAGCGCGCTTTGCATATCGTCGCAAATCTTCTGCCTCATAGCTTTCCGAGTTGCTTCAGGAAGTGGGCTGTCTGTTTGCGGATAATTGTACCGTTTGTCCCGTATAGCGTTCATGATGGTGAGAACCCCACACTCCGTGAGTGTCTCGGCGAGAACGGTGTGATATCGTACGAGCGGAGTGAGTATCTGTATGAAGCGGTCGACGAGGTGCGCAGGCATGTCGTCAGGGCCTTCGTAAGCTGTCTTGTCGTATACTTGCTGCAGCTGCTTCAACTCTTTTGCTTCTTCTTCGATACTACGTTGGAAACCATATCAATGTCAGTATACTGGCATGCATGGGTAGGTAAACGTACGGGAAAGGGTTGAATAGTCTGATGAGCCCATTGAAGACTGCTTTTGATGACGGCTTGTCCAAACTCAGAACGACGTTGCGGAATGCTTCTGCGTATTGGCTATCGAGCGCGACGAACTTGGCCCATAATACGGTGTTCTTTTTCTTGGTTTCTTCGGGCGTATTTGGGGACCTATCGCAGTTAGCGTCCTAGCTACTAGAGCTATGATGATATCATTACTTACAAGTATGCTTCCAGGTTCTCCTTGCATACGGTATCTAGGTGGCTGACGTATTTTTGCGGGCTTGCTTTGGCGATTGCCTGGGTTGTGGCTTCGCGGAAGGAAGGGCTGAGTTTCTGCCAGAGCTCGTCGAGACCAAAACTACGCAGGGACTCAAGACAGGCGTCGACATCACTGATGGTCGTAGAATCAATCCAAGCCAGCTCCCGACTCTTGGGCTTCAGATCTGGCACTGGTACATTTGTTTGGGATGTACTAGCACGAGCTACGCCTCGCTTCGAGTTGATAATTAACACCGTCTCCGCCAGCCACGCAACCACTGTTGCCAGAGACAGCTTAGGCACAGTCGATTCGGTGCTACCAGTGGCTTGGAGGGCAGGGAAGGAGTTCTTCACCTTGTGGAGTCTACCCAAGGCAGACTTGAACTGGTCCCTAGAGTCAAATGGTCCGTACTGCGATGTGCAGTTGGTGAAATCGATGAGGAAATACCACAGGGAAAGGGTCGGATTGGAGTGCCACGACGTAATCTGGGGAGGGTCGCCCGGCTGAGACAGAAGAGATAACGTAACCGGGCCCACTATAGCGTACAGGACAGCTTGGTCTTCTCCGGGCAGCTGACCCATTGCGGCCATAGCGCGACTGGCTTGTGGTGACACCGCGAGCTTCATCGTACTGGGGGTAGGGGAGTAGAGACTAATCAAGTAGCATACCAACAACGCTCGCGTCTCTGCGCTCTGACCGATCCCGGTTAGCCCCTTTGGAAAGTGAGGGATAGCTCGCATGACCACGACGTCGAGATCTTCTCCTGCGCTCGTTGCAGTGGCTACTATATCGCGCAAAACGGATGAATCTTGGGGTTTTGTATGAAGAATAGAAGAAAGTAGGGATATTGCAGGCACATGTGCTGACGTCGGTGCCCAGCTTTTTCCCGCGGGCGGATGAAAATGGTCTCCCCATGGATCCTTGAACGAGTCACTTTCTCTAATTCCGGGATGTGCGCAGTCGAGTAGCTCGTGCAGGTCACCAGCGAGACCATCAGGTGCACTGGGTTTCTGCCTTCCACTAACACGGAGACCAGGGTAGACGTATGTCCCGACGACTCTGGGACTCTCGCCTAGCCTATTCAACGCCTCCTTAGTATATGGCTTATACACAGATAGATGCGAACAGGATATACTGACATAGTGACCCATATGCGACGAAGTAGCTGTGCGAGGAAGGCTTGTAAATTGATATTAGAGTCCAACAACGGTTTCAGAAGCGGAGCCGTCCAGCCTTGTGCCCATTGCGCGATGATAGGATTCCAGGCAGTGGCTACGACAGCCGCCTCAGCGATATCGGTGCTGAAGTGCAAAAGCAGATAAAAGCAGTTAGGACACTGCGATAAATTGATACGGTGTAGTGGATGGCGGCACTTACTCTGTGATTATCCGCAACAAGCTTTGAAACGTCTCCACGCTAGCAGGCTCAGTGACAATCTCTGCACTACCACTGGATCCAGCACCGTCTGGGTTCGCATCCATCTTCGCCCGGAGAAGAGAACAATGATAGTAGATGGCGGTCAACGCACACGGATGATTAGCCTCGAAGAAAGGACGTAAAATGACAGCGGAGCAGATAAGCGCCGGATGAACTTGAAGTGACAGCGCGCGTGAGGTGTGGTGTCAAACACCACCCACTGGCAGCAAGGGTGGACAACTTATATGTAGCTGCACCGCATCACGGGCCTGATCAGGCCTGATCATCTGGTATTGAATCACGGTTCCGAACGCTGCAAGGTGATTGAGTTCGAGCTGCGGACGGATGAATACGCGGTACGTACTACGAGCGCTGCACGATCGTCGGCGTGCTGCGATGTATTTGAACGGATGATAATGATACAACACACCGCCGAATCCAAGCCTTTCGTAAGCTCACGTCGAAACCTCAAACGCAGTCAAAATTACCTAGTCCCAAAGTCATAAATCAGTATGGACTACTGCGGTCAAAGCTAGGAACCTGAGACACGAACCTACGTAGGTATATATCAGCTAGTTCGCCAATATATCACGAACAGACACCACACGTAGACAGCCAGTTTTTGGGCCACGAATCGCGATCACAAAATCGCATTCCATATACTCAAACAGACAGACACACCAAGCAGCCCAACAGACATCACCTGAGCGCCCTGCATTGCCCTCTTTCGCCATCTCTCCCATTTCCACTTCCTCGACCGCAGTGCGCTGAGCTGTGTACTCGTATTTTGGAAGCCTGACTCTAGATCCGCGGTGGAGGGGGAGGTGGAGTCGTAACGAGCTTGGATGAAGTCGAAGAGCGCATCGAGGAGTTGGGAGCCGTCGAGGTATGGAAGAGGGAGGAGGTTGAATAGGTAGAGGGAGAGTGTTAGTGTTGAAATGTAGCTGTGTTGGTGGTATAGCAAATTCGCCAGTCGTCGAACAACGTGTGAAGGGAGTTGTGAGAAGACCGCGTTGCGTGAGCGATAGTTTATTACTGCTGAGAGTATGCGTACCTGAAGAGCACCGCTACAGCGCTGGGGAGCCAGAGGGGTAGGAATGCATAGTGCGGGAGGTAGGTGCCAACCGTAACTAATTCACGCATTCAAATGAGTATATCCCAATGCAAAATGAGAGATAACCAACTACACACCTTCCTCTAATAACTCCTCCCTCGGCCCACTCCACACAACAGTCTTCACCTCGTCTTCGTCTTCACCACTTCCATGGGGCACGACAAACTTGATTCTCAATAGCTCCTCCTCCTTTGCGAGTTTGACACAGAGATTATGGGACGCGCAGTGCGCCGACTCGCGACATCTCTGTGGTTCCCTTCCTTGTTTATCATCCAAGTCTACCGGTGCTGGTTCTGACTCTAAGGTGGTATTTGAGTGGGAGGAGCGCGACGGGGGTGGGGGTACCGGTTGGAGAACAGATAGGGGTGGGAGGCAGCGTTCGGACTTCTCGTCTGGGGAGTCTAGGCCTGTGGAAAAACATGCTTCTACTGACGAGGAAGGGTGATCGCGCGAATGAGAGTTGGGGTGGCAGCATTCAGATGACGTGTGGCCTGAGAGGAAACGGGTTAGCAACTCTCCGACGAACGTCGAACTGGGATACAAAATGATCTCTGTTGGAAGTGGTAGCAGAGCGGGATGAGAACGTACCGAGGAACCATTGTGCATCTACACACCACCCTAGACCGAAGTCTTTCTCCATCTTATGGTCATGAGGATGGGAGGGCGTGAAGGAGAGGTACGTCGTCCAAATGTCTGTCGAGTCGCCAGATGAAGAGGTAAGGCTCTGGTCATCTAGGTCTGTGATGATCGAGAGTGGAGGGAGGTAGGCGTGCAGAGGTGAATCCTAAGGTTCAGACAGACAATGACGATAAATAAGATATATGCTATGTCTCCGGAGTATATAATTAACTAGGTAAGAATAAATGGGCTTACCTCGTCGACTGATAGTACGACGCGTCCCCACATTCCTACGTCCTTGTACCCTACGCTCCTCGCTAGCATATTGCCCACTCCAACATGTTTGGCCGACCATAGTAGACCGAAGAAGACTAGGTTGTGCCATGCCCCAGATGATATGAGTCGGAGACGGGCAGGCGATGAAATCGTGGAGGAGGAGGGGAGAGAGATGTATGCGGAGGGGATGAGGAGGGTGAGAGAGGTTCCGACGGAGATGAGAGGTATAGACTCACTGCAGCGCAGATAAGCGGAGTAATTGGTGAGGAGGTAAACAAGACTTACAGAGCGGCTACAATCGCGTGACCGAGTTCGTGGACGATTTGCGTGAAGAAGAGAGAGAAGAGGAGGACGGGGAGGTATATGAGGGGAACTGTCACGCCTGGGAGCTACCACAGAGATGAGATACTATTCAATCAATAAACAGCTTAGAGTACTGCGTACAATGAGTTGGAGAGGAGCAGCAGCATTTGATTGCACCTCTGGGGGAGACTCATCTAAGTCGAAGGATCGTTTGGTAATTCCCTCGGAACTGAATTCTGGGATACCACGACTTCCACCAGCGAAGATACCCACGAGTAGTTTGATTACAGTCATCCACAGGAGAATAATGGCCACACACATGCCAACGACCCCAAGCACACTCCCCACATCGTAGAACCGTGCTACCACTCTCCTAAAGGTCGCATGCCGAGGCTTGCGTAGAGAGGCAGACCATGCATCGTGCGTGTTGTTGAAAAAGGTCGTGTCAAGTTTCAGATGCACGCCATGTAGGGATATGCGAAGATGGTGAAGCCAGGTGGGTGGGCGGAGGCGGGTGTGGGACGAAGAGCTGGAAGTGGGGAGAACGGAGGCCGCGGAGGACCGGTGGGCGAGGAAGCGGTGGGCGGCGTGGATGACGAGCCAGAAGACTGTGACCGAGTATGCGAGGGTTACAAGACCCATTCCAATGTTTGATTCTACCAATCGTTAGTCATTATCGTGGCTGCATGGCTGGTGTGCGGCATGCGAGGGGAGGAGGAGAGAATGGGCAGATGTCCCAAAAAGGCAATAGTCGCTTTGTGGCGGCGATGCGGCTCGGCTGTGCGCGTATCATCTCTGCACTACGCCGTGTGGTGTGGTCTCAACGTCGACTCTCTCCTTCTTCTCATCCACATCCTCACACTTTCTTGTAATTCTTGACACTCCCCGACAATGAAGGTGTTCTCCCTTGCAGTAGTGCTGGCACCGCCGCATCAGTCGTCCACCATCCTCGTGCAAGCATCCGACCTCTCCTCGTTTTCATTCTATCAACGTGGGTCTGTAGGAGAGTTCTTGACGTTCTTTAGCAAGACGATCGCCGAGCGGACGCCACAGGGGCAGCGACAGAGTGTGCAGGAGAACAACTACACGGCCCATGTCTACAACCGAGGAGGAGCGGAGCAGCTCGCCGGTGCGTAACTACTTGCGCTGCGACTAGTGCACGACTAGTCCTAATGTTTCTGACGTGACGGTGTGCAGGGGTGATCATCACTGACCAGGAGTACCCTGTCCGACCTGCGTTTTCGTTGTTGACGAAGATGCTGGACGACTTCATCGCCAAGGTGCCGCAGGCGTCGTACTCGAACCCATCTTCGATTAGCTTTGGGGAGATCAACACGTACTTGAGCAAGTATCAGGATCCCAGGCAGGCAGATGCGATCATGAGGGTGCAGCAGGAGTTGGACGAGACAAAGATTGTGCTGGTGCGTAGCTTTGTTGACTACACAGCACTACGATACTGATTGGACTACAGCACAAGACGATTGAGAGTGTGCTTGAGCGAGGCGAGAAGTTGAATGACTTGGTAGACCGGTCGAACGCGCTGAGTGCGCAGAGCAAGATGTTCTACAAGACTGCCAAAAAGGTGTGTGCCCTTGTGGGTATTCCATGCATGATACTGATGTCTTCCATTCCTCGTCCAGCAAAACTCGTGCTGTTTGATCATGTGATGTGGACTCTGGACTGCGATTGTGTACTGTATGTTTCTGGAATTTATCTCGATTAACATTGTGGGTGTGTCGGAGGGTAGCAAGTGGCGACTGAGGGGTATTCCCATATCTGGCAAGACATACCGCAACAACACTCCCCGGAGAAGAGACAATGATGATGTCTCCTTGCCGAGGATCGAGCGCGCATCAGAGGCCATCAGCTGTGAATATGACATTGGCAGTTGGCGGCAGTCCACCCACGCTCATCAATCACACCAAGAAGTATAAGAGCCTACTAACTCTCGTATCCCCACTTCCCTCATCTCATCTCTCCCCCATCTCTTCGTAAACATGGGCCATCTAATCTCTACGTTGCAGTCCGAGATTAACTTGGTCGCAGCACCCCCCACGTCCTCCACCGCCAGTGGTTCGACAACTGCAGTGCAGACTGTCGCCAACCCACAGGAATGGCTGGAGAACACAGAGTATCTCGTGAGTGGACATTTATAGGCCATTTGTAATCGCTCTAACTCTCCTCCAGCTCGGCCTGGTCAAGGATTTCGTGAGACAAATCCACGGAGGTACCGGCCAGGACGATAGGCTCATGCTCGTAAGTGCATCATTGTAAACCCTGACCAGCGCTCGTCCTGAATCCATATATCCAGCTGGAGAAGATCCTTACATGGATGGCCACGAACCAAGGCGACCCAAACGCACAACGGGTTCAGCAAACCGTCGTCGACATCCGTAAGTGCTCTCCCATGCCCCTACATACTCTGCTAATCAACTACCTACAGTATACAAGGACCTCCCGCATCCACCGGCAGGCTACGTTGGCCTCCCAGGGACAGTCGCCACCACTTCCAAGCGCACCCACAAACACGTCTCCTACGCCTTCCGCAGCGCAGATGGATCAAACTACAACATCATGCTCCCCAGCCTCGGACAAGCGCGCCAGCCCTACGCCCGTTCCGTCCCCTCTACCCATCCACTCCCACCTGCGTTCCTGCCTGACCCCAGCTTGGTGTTCGACGTCCTCTTGAAGAGAGAAAAGTTCGAGCCTCACCCTGGGGGAGTGTCGAGCTTGTTCTTCGCGTTTGCGGATTTGGTCATACACAGCTTGTTCAGCACCGATCGCGAGGACCCGTTGATCAATAACGCGAGCAGTTATCTCGACTTGAGCCCGCTTTATGGAAGCTCCGAGGAACAGGTCGATACAGTCAGGCGTAAGTTCCCATACATTGTGTTCCTGGCTTGCGCTGATCAATTTGGGGAACAGGCAAGGACGGTAGCGGCAGGTTGTATGAGGACGTATTCGCGGATCCCAGATTGCTGGTTATGCCTCCATCCGTTTGCGCCCTACTGATCCTACTAAATCGGAACCACAACGTACGCATCTCTCCCTTCCCACCGCTTGCAGGTATCTTATTTTTCCTGCTTTAGTACATTGCAGAGAAGATTCTCTCCATCAACGAGAATGGTCATTACCACTCCCTGTCCCAGCTCTCTGCGCCAGACCAAGAAGAGACGAAGCTCTCACAGGACGAAGAGATCTTCCAACGCGCAAGGCTTGTCAATTGTGGGTTCTTCATGCAGATCATCCTCGCGGACTACGTCGGTGCGATCTTGGGTTTGGTGAGAGATGGGAGCGATTGGCGTTTGCAGGTCCGGGAGGTACGTTCAGAGACGCATTCTACTTCATGGGCGAAACATTGATGACAACATTCGGATATTTTAGCCTATTAGACATGTCGACCATAGCATGGCACCACGCGGAGAGGGGAACGTTGTCTCCATCGAGTTCAACCTCATGTATCGCTGGCACGCGACGCTAAGCGAGCCGGATAGTGAGTGGATCACGAAGGAGTTTCAGTCCATCTTCCCTGGTGAGGATTTGGGCAAGTTGACGCCGAAGGATCTGGGAAGGGGGTACCGACGAGCAGGGGCGACAGGGAAGGACGTGCGGGAGTGGGCATTTGGCGGGTTGAAGAGGGATGAGAAGGGCAAGTTCGATAACGGTATGTGCGGAGTTTTGAAATTGAGGATTAAGCTACGTCTTTGCTGACAAGGATGAAAGGTGAATTGGCGAACATATTGCTGAATGCGACTCAAAACCCGGCGAGCGCGTTCAAGGCAAGGGGTATCCCCGAGGCGCTGAAGGTTATTGAGATTATGGGGATCGAGCAGAGCAGGCAGTGGGGGACCTGTTCGCTGAATGAGTTCAGGCGGTTCATGGGACTGAAGCCGTATAGCAGCTTCGCGGAGTGGAACCCCAATCCTGAGATCCACGTGAGCCATTTCTTCCTCCATCCTGAGGGCGATGTACTGATGATGTTCATCGCAGACGGCGGCCCAGACGTTGTATCACGATATTGAGAACTTGGAGCTCTATGTCGGTATGCAAGCGGAAGAGTCCAAGATCCCTCAGCCTGGTGCGGGTCTCTGCCCGGGCTATACGATGTCTCGTGCTATCCTCTCCGACGCGGTCTGTCTCACTCGTGGAGACAGGTTCATGACCATCGACTTTACTCGTACGTGTTCCGTCGACTCGCATTTCACTACGGTTGCAGGGGTTGATGATATTCTATTACACAGCCGAGAACTTCACAGCCTGGGGATACCAAGACTGCCAGATCCCGACTGACGACGACTCGTACGGTGGGATGCTCACCAAGCTTTTGATGAGGCATCTGCCTGAGTATTATCCCTCTGGATCGGCGTACACACATTTCCCGTTCATGGTCCCCGATGCGATGAAGGAGGCGATGGAGAATAGGAAGGGACCTGTGGAGAAGTATACGTGGACGAGGCCTGGGGAGAAGGCGGTGGAGGTGGTGATGCCTCAGCTGTCGGAAAAGGATGTCATTGGTGAGGTGGGGGATGTGCAGCGGGTGCCGGTGAAGAAGTTGACAGGCGTGGATGTGGAGCTGGAGCCTGTGAGTTGTGATTTTGGTGTGGTACACTTTATCTCATCGTTGACTTTGCCTGCGTAGGTCGAGAGTCTTGTGCTCCAGGAGAATATCTCTGATGCTTTCTCGCTGATTACGAGCGAATGTCTTGAGAAGAACTCGATTGGAGGAGTTGGTTCCGCGGTCAAGTTTGTGGACGTTGCGAGGGGTGTCATAAACGAGGTACCGAAGCGATGGATCCAGTACCTAGTAGGTCGACTTCGTGTTGAGTCGCCGTGTTCCTCCAGCTGACATTCTTACAGGTTGGTTTGAACCTCAACACGGACTATGAAGACCTCGCCAAGTGAGTTGGGGTGTGAGTTTACTACACAGCGCAACTAATACTTCGTTAGCTATATCTACGTCAACGCCTTCCCTGAACAGGAGTGCGTCCTGCACAACAAGGCAAAGACCATCTCAAACCACGTCTTAGAGAAAGTAGCGAACCGCATTCGCAACTTGTCAGGTGTAAGTCGAGTTTTCTTTGCTCTGTTCTGACCAGCACATAACCAAACGTCCGGCAGGACATGGCCGGTGGATTCGACGTCCTCTCTCCTACCGGTGAACCTCCTAATGTCGGAAATGAAGGCTTCCTCGCTGCCCTGAAAGCTAAAGGCGAAGCTCTCGGTCGTACACCGGATGCGCTCGCGGCTGATTTCCTCGCGATCATCGTCGCCACTGCTCCATTGTTCTCGAGGACCATGGTTCGCGTTGTGGACCGTATGCTCGAGAACCCCGGCCAGGCAGTTGAGTTGTTCCTGTCTCCACCATCGTTGAGCTCGGATGGGGCGGAGATAGAGTATGTGGGGGCGGCGGTCGATGCTGTTGATGATATCGGAATCAGATTCGGGTAAGTGATCTCCTTTAGATGCGGTGGTGAGCACCAATCGCTGACTGATGTTTAACCGTGCATATAGATTGATGAGCAACAAATTCATTGAGGCAGTGAGTAGAAAGACTCATCTTGGGATACGGTGACAGATGTACTGAAAAACCGGTGCACAGGCTGCTGTTCCGATGTTGAAGACTATCATCGCCAAGTGTGGTCTCGTCCGAGGGCCAGGGAGATCTGGGCAGCTATCTAGGTCTGTTTTGTTTGACATTGTTGCAAATATGGATGTTGAACTGACTTTGATGATGTGGGATGCGTAGCCTGACCGATGACCCAGCTACGAACTTGATGAAGGCGGTATACGTCGACGCGCGAGGGGAACTCTCGCCTTGGCCTCTTTCGTTGATCCTGCAGGTGAGGTCGATGTCTTTCCGTATTGAACCGTCAATTGACCCATCGTTTGCAGTACAATACTCCCGCACAGAATGGTCACGCATGAGGTTTTGAGGCCTCAAGCTTCAAGTTTCAAACGAAACCTATCTGAATCACTGCCCATAGAATTGCTTTCTTGTAATTGATCTCGTTGGATTATTGGTTACTGTATACATATTTATTGAAGGTTATTGGATACCGTTATTTTGTAGTGTTAGGCTCCATATAAGTTTGAGTGTACTGTACAACGACGAATAGAATCCATTGTATTATTTTCTAACATGTAGCCGGTTATGGAATTTGGTGTAAGTGGCTGGGGAGCACTTTTGCGCCGAATTATCTTAGCGCCTGAAGTAATAGACGCGGGCTCAACATTTCTGTGCTGGCAGTGCCGACCGCGTCACTTACCCTCGACTTGCTATCCACCACCACCCAACGCTGTTCGTAAAAGCGGCGCCGACGACGAAGCCGTCGTATAGTCCTTTGACTTTACAGCGCACGTATTTGTGCTACTGGTTTCTCTGTCCTTGTCGCTTCTCGCAGCACAGCGAGTGAGCTTCTCTGAGGCGGCTCATCATGTGAGTGCTGCCGTCCAATTCTTCCGTCATTCCATTCTCCTGCTCACAAACTCTTGCGCTCAACAGGGTAGCCGTCAAGGTAGAATCCCCCGAAATTGAGGGTGCAACCCTACACAAAGCATTGCCAACATATGCTTACTTGTACACCGCTCCGTTCCTGTCCCTCTACCCCATTCTCGCGTATGCGTATTTCGTCAAGTACGATGACTGGCTACAGAGCGAGGAGTGGACGTTCTTAGCATGTACTGCCCTTGGTGTTGGACACGCATTGAGCTTTTTGGTCACGAAATGGAGTACGGGTGCGAGGGCTAGGATTACCACGACGAATGTGAGTCTTGCGCCACCGTACCGGTCAGAGTAATTATGCTTATGATTATTGCTGTTGGTGCTGTTTTCCGTTGCGTACAGGCTAGCGGCTTGCAAGATGCTGACTGTATTAGAGTTATTCCGGCTGCCCATCGCGGTACTGGTGATATTGTCCCCATTGACAAGAAGAATCCCTCGGACCCCAAGAGTTATACGTTCAGCTACCAGAGGGATACTTATATCCTCAAATCGGAGTCTCCCGTAGTCTTCACTGCTTTGCCGTACCCCTCGTCATCTCACCCTCCACTCTCGTCGTATTACTCTCCGAAAGGCCTTACAAAGAAGGCCATACCGGAGCTGCTGTCGCTGTACGGAAAGAACGAATTCAACATCCCCATCCCCTCCTTTACCGCGTTGTTTGGGGAACATGCGACTGCACCCTTCTTCGTCTTTCAAGTGTTCTGCGTAGCGCTATGGTGCCTCGACGAGTACTGGTACTACAGTCTATTCACTCTGTTCATGTTGATTGTCTTTGAGTGCACGGTGGTTTGGCAGGTGCGTGGGACAACTGACCTGCCGCATAGGATACTGATTTGTCATTACAGCGTGTTCGCACTTTGACTGAGTTCAGGACCATGGCTGTTGCCCCCTTCCCCATACAAGTCAAGCGAGATAATAAATGGATCACTCTACAAACGGATGATTTAGTGCCAGGAGATGTGGTATCCATCGGTAAGTACACTCTGATATAATAAGGCAGTTTGTGCTCACCGGTCAATAGTTCGACAGCAAACCGAAACGACTGTGCCAGCAGATATCCTCCTTGTCGCTGGGACGTGTATTGTGAACGAAGCAATGTTGTCCGGAGAGTCGACGCCTTTATTGAAGGAGTCCATTGAGCTGTTGGAGGGAGACGAGAAACTAGATGTGGACAGCACACATAAGAACGCTGTGCTGTTTAGTGGTACCAAGGTTCTGCAGGCCCGTGCGGGAGGTTCGTTATATTGCTGTAATGAATGACTCCGTACTTACGCCTCTTACGCTAGGTGGCACTCCGGACGGTGGATGTCTTGGTGTCGTATTACGCACTGGGTTTGGTACCGCGCAAGGCCAGCTCGTTCGCACGATGATATTCTCCACTGAACGTGTATCCGCGAACAACTTCGAGTCGTTCCTATTCATCGGATTCTTGCTCATCTTCGCCATCGCCGCAAGTTGGTATGTCTGGGTCAAAGGTCAGTGTGCTTACGGTTATATCCAGACCCATAAAATCGCTAATTCGAAGCACTATGCAGGTATCGAGCGGGAAATGAAGAAATCCAAGCTGCTGTTGGACTGCATTCTCATCATCACGAGCGTTGTTCCACCGGAGCTTCCCATGGAACTTTCCTTGGCGGTCAACGCCTCGCTTGTAGCACTCTCGAAATATGGTAAGTATAGCTGTCTCTGACTGCCATGACTTCCCTGACCGTATTCCAGCCATCTTCTGTACGGAACCCTTCCGTATCCCATTCGCCGGACGAGTCGACGTGTGTTGCTTTGACAAGACAGGCACAATTACTGCTGAGAACTTGGTTTTAGAAGGTGTTGCTGGTGTTGAGTGAGTATTTGTTTTTGTTGTGTGGTTCGGTCAACGGGGTCTGAAGTAGCTGTTCGTAGCGAAACGGACCGCCTCAAGCTTGTTGACGTCAAGGAGACGACTCGTGAGACTACTCTCTGTCTGGCTGCTGCTCACGCGCTTGTTCGACTCGATGACGGTACAATCGTTGGAGACCCTATGGAGAAGACTACCCTGGATGCGTTGGAGTGGCAGGTAGGCAAAGGTGCGTACATTCATGGCTCTATGGCGAACAATTCAATTAAATGAAACGCATTGCAGGCGATTCTGTCACATCTCCTCAGAAGCAGGCCGTGCATATTCGGAGGCGTTTCCAGTTTTCGTCTGCATTGAAGCGCATGTCGACGATAGGTAGCCTGTCGAACGGCAAGGTGTTCATTGCAGTGAAGGGTGCACCGGAGACCATCAAGTCGATGTTGAGCACTGTGCCGGATTTCTATGATGAGACATACAAGCGGTTTACCAGACAGGGCAGTCGTGTACTTGCGCTCGGGTACAAGGAAGTCGAGATGGCTGCTGAGAAGGTAAGATGGTCATTATTGTGTTTGCAGTGGGCCGATCCTAACGAGTACCCAGATCAATAAGGTTCCCCGTGATGAAGTTGAAACCGCGCTTACATTCGTCGGATTCCTGGTCTTCCATTGCCCATTGAAGGCGGATGCGGTTGAGACTTTACAGATGTTGAATGATTCGTCCCACCGCGTAAGTTGTTTTTCTTGCAGTTCGAGGTCATTCCGCTTACTCTTCCAATCAGTGCATCATGATCACAGGAGATAATCCTCTTACGGCTGTCCATGTTGCGAAAGAGGTCGAAATCGTCGATCGTGATGTCCTCATTCTTGATGTGTGCGAGGGTGCTAAGAATGACAAGGGTAAGAATAACCTCAGGATACCCTCGATCTCCATTCTAACCCGCCTGATGTTAGATCTGGCTTGGCGAACAGTCGATGAATCGAAACTGATCCCCGTCGACCCTAAGGAGCCTCTAGACGAGTCGTTGCTGCAAGAGTACGATATCTGCATGACAGGCGCAGCGCTGAAACAATTCGAGAACCTTCCCGCGTGGAACACACTGGTTCAGCATACTTGGGTATACGCACGAGTATCTCCAAGCCAGAAAGAGTACATTCTGACCACGCTCAAGTCGTTGGGATACGTAACACTTATGGCGGGCGATGGTACGAACGATGTCGGCGCTCTCAAACAAGCCCATATCGGTGTTGCACTGTTGGACGGAACCCCTGAAGACTTACAGAAGATTGCTGAGCATCAGAGAATTGAACGAGTGAAGAAGGTATACGAGAGCCAGTTGAAAATCTCAGCTCGTTTCAATCAACCTCCCCCTCCCGTTCCTGCGGCTATCGCGCACCTCTACCCTGACGTCGTTGAAGCGCAAAAGAAGGCTGCCGAAAACCTGCAAACTGCACGGAAGAAGAATCCGATGGAAAAGGTGAGGATCAGCATCTATGCGTCATTCATTCGTGAGAAAGGTCTGATCTGGGTTATAGTTCGACTTAGCATCTATCACAGATAAGCTCGCAGAAATGGAGGATGAGGACGAGGTTCCAAAGATCAAGCTCGGCGATGCCTCCTGTGCAGCTCCTTTTACATCTAAACTATCTAACGTCTCGGCCAGTACGTCCTCATTACTCCCTCCGTCATCCCTCTCGCTGACTTCGCTGCTGCAGTCACGCACATTATCCGCCAGGGCCGTTGTACCCTGGTTGCGACGATCCAGATGTACAAGATTCTGGCACTCAACTGTCTCATCACCGCATACAGCCTCAGCGTACAGTACCTAGATGGTATCAAGTTCGGGGATTATCAAGTCACTATCACTGGCATGCTCATGTCTGTGTGCTTCCTATGCATATCAAGAGCCAAGGTTTGTGCGTTCTCTTGCCTGGCTATGCTGGTGCTGACTCCGATGCACTCAGCCTGTTGAGAAGCTCTCACGCGAACGACCCCTCGGAAATATCTTCAACTTCTACGTGCTTTTATCCGTACTGCTTCAATTCGCATTGCATATTGCTTCCTTGGTATATATAACTCAACTTTCGCGCACGTATGAGGAGTAAGTGCATATACTTCCTCCGTGGTGTTGCACTGACAACCAGTGATAGGCGTGGTATCATCGACTTGGAAGCCAAGTTCGAACCCAATCTCCTTAACACCGCGATTTATCTACTTAGCTTGTCGCAACAAGTATCGACATTTGCGATCAACTTCCAGGTAAGTACAACTGGCTTCCTGCCTCTGCTGATTCTAAATCTGCCATCAGGGGCGACCTTTCCGTGAGGGAATACGTGAAAACTCAGCACTCTATTGGGGTCTTGTTGGCGCCAGTGCTGTGGCGTTCTCCGGTGCAACTGACTTTGTACCTGAATTGAACCGCTGGTTACAGATAGTAGAGATGAAAGATCTGGTGAGTGGATGATCACTGTCCAAGCTGCAGCCACAAACTCACAGAATATGAACCAGTTTAAAGTCAAGTTGACAGCCGCCATGGCTATTGACTTTGTAGGATGCTGGGTCATAGAGGTTGTGTGCAAGCACCTATTTGCGGATTTAGAACCCAAGGCTATGATCACACGTGGCTGGGAGAGAAGGGCAAGTCTCAGATCCAGTCGGAAGGACAGTCACTAGCACTTTCATTGCTCTTGTTGTAATTATCTGCACCAATACAGTATTTCCTTAAGACTAATATGGTTGAGAACATCAATATTGGATATTGCCTGTTCGAAGTAAAAAACAGGAGTATGGCCATTATACAGCATATAACGATTCTTGAATTACAGTGTTTCTAGTATGTAATAAGAAAGATTGTTTTATTTTGTGCCTGCCTCATTTAATGATTGCTATAACGGGTAAACTGGCTATCATAAGGCAACATGTCTTTAATGTACCTCAGGTGTAACTCAGCAATCATTTGGAATGTCTACAGTTACAATTCCTGAGTGAAACAAAAGAGAATTGTCTCAATCCAAGATGCTGCATTTACGGTGCTAGTCCATTTTGGTGAAATCTGCAGATTAGGCGCACGCACACTAGTGGATAGATGAATAACAATGTGAATGATAATTTCTACCTACAAGAATTGGGTCTTTATATACATTTTTCTGAAGCTTATTTACTAAGATAATACTACACATTTCTCCGTGCTTAGTAAGGCAAAGTGAAATAGAGGGAGAAACGGGAGGAACTAACAAAAAACGGAAGGTGGACTGGACTCAACACTCACAGCCCTGGTTGGCGCTACGCACCGCCATCATTGGGATAAACCCCGCTGACGCCAGAATAAACAACATCCATAACTTGTGGTTAGCAAGGCCGGCAAGCGGCAGATCACGATTCCTGAGGCTACTGAGATGCACCAATATATAATATAAGTTACGGTGATCATATGAGTTGTTATCTATCAGATAGACATTTAAAAACACTATTTTGAAACAAGACACACTTGATCTAAATACAATAGTATACATTAACATTAGAAATTAGTCGAGATCATATTCAGAAGGTACGTATTGATTTTGACATCAAAATACATTGATGTCATGTTATGCTATTCAAAAGAAGCAAAATATTTAAATAAGCACACAAGAAGAATAGGAAATGAGAGAATTGCCTTTTTAGGCAATATAATAATGTATATTAGCTATAACAATCATTCAAGCAATAGAAAACTATCAATATGAAAGTGTTTCTTATTTGCAGCAAGTCAAAGTTTGTTACTCTAGATACACAGTTATTTTAGTGTTTTATTTGAAATTTGAGTAAGCAAAGTTTTCTTACTTTTGTTATTGCAGTAAGTAAACTCTGTTACCACTGTAATTAGTGAATGGCAAGGGTAAACCCCCCCACTATCAGTTGTCACCCTTACCCTTACCCTTTGGTACCCCCACCCTTGAATAAGGGTACGGGTTCTCCAGGGTTTGGAGGGTTTACACCCTTGAAAGGGTTTACCCTTAGGGTTAGAAGGGTACTGCACAAAGATAATGTATATTACAAGTATTTACGGAATTACAATACAGTCCCAGCCGTCCTGCACCTCACTGGTTGTCTCCTCGCCATCCTCCTCTGGCATAGCAGTCACAGCGAGCACATCCTCGTCAGTGACAAGCTGCAATTTGCTCCAATAACCTACACATAACAGAGCGCGGGTTGATTGGGCACTCAGTCGGTTACGGACATGGTTGAGCAGAATCCGTCCCTGGCTGAAGACACGTTCGACGGCTAC
>JAXQKB010000203.1:0-39269 GCA_037042295.1 Irpex sp. Y119-03 | reverse complement strand
CTTCTCCCGAAGGCCCAGACTTGATCTAGAAGTTTGTCTATAGATATCGTCCAATAGTATTGCGTGATGGCCGGAGTTGCCGCCTTGGCGGCTTCTAATCTATTATTAGCTGTGTTGGTAAGCACAGTAATCGTGGTTTGTCATGCTTTGTCATGCTCCACGTCCGGGTATATATACCAGGCACTAGCAGCGCTGATGAGTCAATCGACGAAAGCGCACTTGTCTACGATAGCCAAGTGTCTTCGCTGCCGCCTCTGACTCTAGCTCGCTCACACCTCGCTTCGCTCGGTGTTCGCTCCCCCCTAACCTTTTGTGCACCACCCTTCGACGTAATTACTCACCCAATCTCAACAATTTCACCGATGACATTGTCATATTGCCATCGGCGAATTGTTTAGACGTAGCAATTGGTATGTGATGAAATACTTGCGACGAAATAGTACCCATCCAGGGTACAAGTGTGCATTTCGCCGATAGAATATGACCGTAACCCGTCCATAACCGGCAAGGTAACCTTATCCTGTCAGCTCTTTCCTATATAATCCTTCACCTATCACTTACTCTGAAGTTCTTATTTCACATTAGTCATCAATCAAGGTTAGTTGCTATCTGTTTTGAAGTCCACCTGCTCACATCTCTATCTCTATGCAAAGTCCCTATCTCTGTGACTATCTCTGAGCAAGTGAATATGACAGAAGTCAATGTCAATGTACCAGTGAGTTTTTGACAGAACAACCTAAGCACACTACTGATATCATTTTATCTAAAGCTTGACAAACCTGCTCCAGTTTGTCTCAAGATTAAACATGGCAACATCAATGTTGCAGTCAATGTAAAAATCACAGGCGGCCAGACTGAGTTACAATTTACTGTGGACGACTCAATTAAAGATGTCGTAATGGCTGAACCAGAGCCTGAAGACATAGAGATGACAGACAGCACAGCTAATAATTAGAATGAGGTAAATGCTTCAACTATGACATTGTTCAGTAACTGAAGCTTACAGCAGATCTAGGTTCACGCACTAGGCAGAATGGCTTTGGTCAATGACAGTAGAGACAATGATCTGACCTTGCATTAACTTACATTTTCGTTAATACAACTTAATATCTTTTCCTCATAAACTGTCGGAATTTCCATCTACATGTTGCCATGCACCAGAGTCCTGAGACTAGAGAATTCACCGCAAAAGTACACCACGGCCGGCTAAGCCGACCATCTCGAGCAGCTGCACTTGAGCAGACAGGAATTCCGACTCGGCCCTGCTCGAGACCTCTGAGGAAAGCCGAGCGTCCGGCATACTCAAGAGATTGACACCCAGGTACAATATGGCCGGCTCAGCCGGCCATCTTGCAACTCGAGCAGTTGCGCGCGAGATTGACGGAATTTCCAGCAGCGCGACCGCTGGGCGAGTGAGCGAGCCTGAATGTTTACACCAACTCGCGAGTTGCACATCGCCGGCTAAGCCGGCCACCTCCGTCTCTCGTCTCGTCCAGCATCAAGAGAGAAGTGTGAGATGTGTGAACTAGATGCGTGTTTCCGATGTAACGAGCATACGTGACGCTATCTATACAACGACATACCTTTATAAAGCATTGCGCGTCGCGCCTCCAGCGTAGATGGTACGCGTCCGCCGTATCCGCGCGCACTCGCTCAGACTCGCCCACAATCGAGCAGCTGATACGCGTGACGGCCAGAGAACCCGTCTGCTGGCCCTTGGATAGAGCACGCGTAAGCGTAGGTGACGGCGCGCGCTGCGAGCGACCTGTAGATAGCTAAGTAGTTCACTACGGTCAGGAAATAGACGTCCGATGCGGATGCGGAGACGTTGTGCATTGAGCATGCTGGCGTAACATGTGTAGATGAAGGGAGCTCTGTTGGAGAGGAGTGAGGAGACCATATCAGCTCAGTTGTCGCCAAGAGCGCAAAAGGGGAGAGCGAAAACAGAGAATGCAAGATGGGAGATGCACGAGGGCGTGCAAGAGAGTGAATAAGACGATGTGTGAGGGGCGACGAGGGCAACGGCAAGACGGCGAGATAGCGAGAAGTTTGAATGGAATCGGATAGAATTGTATCCGGATGCCAGCGAATACGACCGCGCCAGGATTCGACATCGCGAGGGAGGATGAGAGAGTGGACAGCACATGAGACGGAGCGATGAAAGAGAGTGGAGGAAGGAGTGGAAATGGAAAGTGGATAGCGGAGTGTGAAGGGGAACAGATAGAACGGAAGGGTATGGTGATAGGGAAAGAGAATACACCGACTGTGAACGGGAAGACGACTTACTGGGCTTCGACGAGGACATCTCCTCTATACAACCCGATACCCGTATCTTCCTCTTCCTGCATGCTTGCTCATCGATGAAGGTTTGAGAACAACGAACCGAGATGAGGAGGAGGAGGATTTTGACGGGAGAATGGTTCAGATGATATACGGACTGGTTTTGGGGTTGTTGAGGGGCGATGCGACGTTGAGCGAGAGTGTGGAGACGTTGAGTTTGATGCATCTGGGAGTAGTGGTGGCAGGCATCGTCGCGTCGTGTGTGTCGCGGTTGTGCATGTCGAGGTCGTGCGTGTCAATGCTGGTTCTCTTCGGAGAAATGAAGAGTTCATTGTATGGGAGGAAAAGTCGTAGTCGGAGAGGAAGGTAGTCGCGGTGGTGGTGAATATAATAGCCCGCAGTCTAAGCATACGACAGTGAACGAGACAAAGTTCGCCCTGGTAAGCAGTGAGAATGGTCACTCGTTCATCCTAACCGCAGGAGTGGGTAGTCGTATTAGCGGACAGACGCACGGGATACAAGGAGCGTACGTACCTTCGACCTTCGACTTCAGACTACACTATCTTCCGCCTCCTGCGCCGCATTCAAGCCCACTGAGGCTTGGGTTTCGAAGAGTCCAAACCAAGTCGAGGGATGTTGAGGGTACGGCGTCACGTCGAGCGAGGAAGTAGTCGTTGATCATAGCAGGAGGGCAAGCGAAATGAGGGGAGGAGATGATTGCGTTGCCGCAAGCACGTTGAGTCGTGGTGGTGCTCAGATGGTCTCACATTCGAGATTAGCCCCAGTGCTCGATGGTCGTTGTGCGGTTAACGAGAGAACCCCAGCGAAGGTATTGTGGTCGTGGCCAAGAACGATGAAATGCGTAGGGCACGGTAGGTGAGTTTGGTTGAGACACAGACGACCTAATCTCGGGATAGTGGATGGTTGACGGCGGACGGATGGAAGAAGAGTGAAGACGATGCGAACGACTTGTCAAAAGAGTACTGAGTGGGTGTGCCGCCGTGTCCTTGGTATACGTCCAGATCGCTCTCCAGCTACCGACTGGAATGCAAACAACCATGGGTTTGACCTTGTCGTGATGTTCGTTGTAGTGAGAACGCCTGAGCGAACCGGACGTTGAGTAACGTTGAGTACGAGCCACTGAGCATGGTTATGTTAGAAGAACGAGGTCGTCGTGGTCTGAGTTTTACATACCGTTTCAGGTTCACAGACACAGAGACCGTCAAACCCGAGGAGTTGGTGAAGGCTGTGGCCAGAAAGCGTCCAAGAGATCAAAGATTCCAGCGGTGGTGGGTTGCAGTGGATGGATGTGCCTGAGAAGGAGTGATCTCGAGAATATTGAACGTGTTTTGTCCATGAACGAGATCGCTCGCCCGATCAGTATACCACCACTTACCGCTCATTTCCAGGCAGAACCTCCTTTTCGCCACGACGACCATGTCTTCCTCTGAATAAGCTCAACCTCTCGATGCTCACAATCCTGACTCTTTCATCTGACTCTTTCATCCACCCGCCACCAGAACCATAACGCACCGACCACGCACTTGGGACTAATCTCCCCCCAGAAACTCATCAGGAATTCAAACTCCGTTTGATAGACGCGCGATAAAATCGCGCAACACATCTCGCTCGTCGAGGGATCGTGATCGTGCTAAGGACGTTGTACTGCCATGTACTTGTTCAATACGAATCGTTTTATCTAGCGCTCTATATGTATACTTGTCTACTAGTAAAATTGACGCAATAAAGGAATCTACCGTAGCATATATAGCCTACTTCTGAGTATACCTATATCCTATAAGACTAGTAGGAAGTCGCTGGCGTGACTGGGCGCTGCCGTTCGTAATGGGCATAGTTCGGCGGGCTTCGTGGTGAGCGACTTCATCAACGAGTTGTATACCTCGTCGAAAAACCTTCATTCCGTTGCGAATAAACCGGGGATCTTGATTAAAGTATTGTTTTTGTTCTTCAAATATTTCGACAGCTTGCTTGAGTTTTGCGATGAAGCTGTCGCAATCGCGTTCCGCTTCGTCCTCGAGCTGGCGGCGTTTGATGTGAGTGGTTGAAGAATTGCCGTTTTAGGAAATTTTCGGTGGCTTACATCAAAACCTGCTCCATCACCAGCGCGCGTTCGCAAAAGGCCGTCTCTCCCTGTCGGAGGTGGTTTGGCAGGAGAAGAGTTGATGCTGCTCTGTAATCAAGTAGTTATCAATGTTTAGTGCTAACCATCGAAACGAGCCCGAAGATTGCTTACCGGCTCAGAACCGCATGGTGGCGTCGAACTGCGCTCACGCACAAGTCCTTCGACTTCCTCGCATTCGGACTCTGTACCCTCGATTTTGCGATGACACGGACGATCTGATTCAAGGCGCCTCTCGCTCCATTGACCGTCTTCAGGGACTGAGTAGAACGGAAGTGTATAGAAACGGTGGGCGCGCGACCACCACCATTGAGGAACATCACCGACGCCCTGAACCAAGTGCTTGCACAACAGGTACGCATGATACTTCTGTGTTCCGCAGTCGCACGTCCACTTGCTGATATCGGTGAGATACTCGCCCTTGATAGGAATAGTCTGTAAACGACGCCAAGCCTTTTTAAGGGCTTCTTGCATATTGGATAGCCCCTGCGGACGGCCTCCGGATCGAGATTGGAGGAACTCAGCAAGTGTTTTGCGATACGGGGGGATTGATGAACGGACCAAAGCGAACAGTGCAAGATCTAACCGCGGCCGATTGAAGTTGTGAAGTACAAGGCGTTTAAGATTTCGCCATAGCGCTTCAACCATCATAGTCGTACGGTGGTTTGATATACACGTAGAGTGCGCACTGCGAGCCCAAAGTGACCATCGGTCTCGCGCGTACCAGTTATTCCACAGGTATGCCCAGACCTCTGTCAAATTATTCCGGTGACAGTGCCAATAGATCTCGGCCACTGCATCACGGCGTATATCGTGAGAAGTGCGCGGCTTGCCATGACGCTCAGGAAGCAATGGATGTTGTGAGGCGTGCTTTGCAAAGAGCCGAAGAATGGGGAGTCGATGGATCGGGGGACAGAACTGATAAGCCTTGTCTTTTGCCTGTGCGCCTGAAGTAGCTACAGGTACCGCAGTTGTCGTAGTTGCAGTGCCATCAACAGCTTTGTCGGGCTCCTCCAGTATCTGCCCAAGACTATGTCGGATGTCATCAATATCATCGTCTTCATCCTCATCGCAGTCCAGTAGTTCCGGAAGTTCTTCGTCGTCAATTATATTACGAGTTTTCCCCCAATACGTGCCACTATCGCTTTGCTCACTATCGGAGGCGTTACCACTGGCATCATTCTGTGCAACCGAGTCATCACCACGAGGTGGAATACGGATTGTCGGTAATGCAGGGGTGATGGGATTAGGGCGGCCATTCGGTAGTAATATGTTGATACGGTATTTCGGGGCATCCAGGGGAGGCGGAATCTAGATCAGGGTCAATTTAGCGTTACCAACAGCCGTGCTGTATACGCACCTTATTGAGGAGATCTTGCTTGGCAAGCGGAACAAAAATCGAGCTCACAAATGCGAACTCTTTCTGCGCCTCCAAGTAATCATAATCTCCCGGCCTCTCAGAGCTATTACATAGACGCTTTTTGATTGCACGTAATGCATGCCAAAAGCATAGCTGATGTTTCGCATTCGGCCACACTGCACGCATTGCGTTAATCTCAGCCCAGTCCTTGTCTGATAACGTATACTCGGGATCAACGCCCCGCCGCTTGAGCTGATCACAGAAGCGTTTGAGTACGACTTCTTTGGCGCCACGATCTGCATCTGCACTTGTCTGAATAAAGCAATACGCCAAGGGGACTCCCGAGCCCTTGACACCGCCAACTGCTGCAAAGAGCTCGAAGTTCCCGCGGTTCGTATTCCCTAGAGTGATATACAATAAGTGACCTGTAAAAGCTGTAGAAAAAGCACCACTTACACGTTGAATCCATGGCCAGTTCGCGAGTGTTTTCCGCCCATGCTTCCATAAAATCCGTCACCTGAAAGGCGAGGACCGTTGTACCGGGCGCAGCTTCCACATCAAGTAATCCTATCATATTCTCCTTTCCATTCTCGGTGATGAACGCCCGGGCGAACTCTACAGGGTCGTCGGCTAACCTCCATGCTTCTTGACTACTCTTGAGCCAGTGATACCGAACCGCCTTCTCATCAAATGGCAGATCAAGTTTTGTTACGGGAAGTCCTGCGCATTCCTTGGCCAAGATTTCCTTCCACATCTAGAACAGCAGTTTGTACTATGTAGTAAGGACAATATATCATCGAACTCACCAGTCCCGGAAGCATTTGCGCGGCATTCTGCTCAATCCAGGTTTTCCAATGATCAGGAAGTCCGATGTTAAAGTACGGGATATGATGATGTAAGTGCTTCATCTTGATGATCATTTCCCGCCCTTCTAGAATCGTCACGTAAAGGCTACCCTGACATGGGAACCGCTTCATGCGCTCCGCATCGCGGGATTTCCCCTTAGGCACTTTAGGTTTGTGCTCGCGATGGTCTGACTGCGCGCACGTGAAATGATAGACCGTTCCGCCCATCTTCTTCCGTATGTACTGCTTTTCGTATCTAATAGTGAGCGTGCACCTTTCAATACGTCGACGAATAGCAAAAAATGATTCAATTAACGTACGTCCAGTGCCAGAGCGTACTTTTCTCAATTAAGTCTGCGACCTTATCGGCTCGTGCCTTTCCTTCCCATTTAAGCAACTCATCGCCACACTCCACTTCTATGCGCGCTCCGACGCGAAATGCTGACTTCTCGGTGTCATTCTCGGCCTTCTGCGCAATATCTGTGAGAAAGGCCCCGAGTAAAACCACCAGCGCATCAGAATCAATTTGCCACTCCTCGGTACATCCGTCAGCCTCTTTCTCCTGACGTTTGCGCTTCTTAGACCGTTGATAATCGGCCTCGGTCTTCATGCATGCCGCACACTTGGAGGTGAGTTCACCAGCTTTGCCTTTTGGGGTATCTCGGGTACGAGCCTTGAATTGATCGAGCGGCTTGAACACTTCGCATTTATCGCATTGTTTACCAGTTGATGAGTGGCTCATATTGTGTGGTATGAGTATATTCCTTGACACGCGCTTCTAAAACTTACAAAAGTTTGCATATTACTAATGTATTTTACATGAAATTGATGCTATACACGTGGAGGAGTTGAATCCCTCGACGAGCGAGATGTGTTGCGCGATTTTATCGCGCGTCTATCAAACGGAGTTTGAACTCCCGATGAGTTTCTGGGGGGAGATTAGTCCCAAGTCGACCACGCTGATCATGAAGATGACGACGAACACGATCACGATCACTCAGAAGACGGAGACACGGCCTCCCAACGGTCCATCTCCCTCTCCTCGCCATCTCACACAAGACCGACATCCACTCATGAACATCTGGCAGTCAAACACCGACGGCGCACACGACACCGAAGCATCCGCTATAACTCCCATGACGCTGATACGACTCGCACATGTACACAGTCGACACCGACTTCAGCTCGGACCATGAGTCCATGACACGGACGACCGGAGTCTGTGAATGCGGAGGTTGGAGGACTCAACACAAGACAATATTCCCTAAGCTTGCAGCGACGCCGACTGTGTCAACAGTACTAGTATCTATCAGCGGTCCGCGACCATACTTATCCTTACAAGTGCCGTTAGCAGGCCAGGAAAGCCACCAAGGGAAATGGCCGGATAGGCCGGCCACCTCTGTCCTGAGACGAGAGTGGCTCGAATTCAGAGCCGCAGTGTAAGTGACCGGCTAAGCCGGCCATCTCTGTTCTCAGTACGTAGCCTCACACAGTCGCATGCGAGTACAAACAATTATGATTATCGCTACAAGAAAGTACGCATTAGTACAGGGTATATCAAACCGATAGCAATACGACTATTTACAACGATGGGTATACACATGCATATGGGAGGTATCGAAAGCGAATTAGTGAGTCGACGACGACAACAAGGTAATATCAAGACAGCGTGGCGTAAGACGAGAACAGCGGCGAGCGTGATATAAAGATGCAATAAGTAAGCAAATGCGAAGAAGTCCATATTACGTCCATAAACGGCTCAAGCGACGATGCCAAAAGTCCAGTCGAGTATCCTACGGCAACGGGAACGAGAACGACAGCTCCGAGACGGGTGATAGAGGCGATAAAACTGGCGCAGACGACGTCGAGGGCTGCTGATGAGGCGGTAGCGGCGAAGGAGGGGGTAAGACGGGTGAATCTGGCAGTGGACAAGTATCTTCAGACGTCACGAACGACAGGTTCGAGCTTGACGACTCCGAGAACGTCGATTGCACGAATTGAGAGTGCAGGTAGGGAGATGGGCCTGGTGGTGGCGGCGGAGGACTATGTGTATACCATTGCGGTGCTCAGTATGAGAAAGAAAAAACAGTAAACATGAGACGTACCTATACGGAGGAGGCGGACTACGGCAGTCCTCGAGCGAACTCCGCAAGAACGACGCCCCACGCCCTCTCGTCCGTCGACTCGATCGCGGCGAGCTACCAGCAGACGGCGACGCAGCAACACTTCCACTTCCCTCATGCAGTGCAGTAGAATGACTGATATCGCTCACACTTGCGCTTGCACTCTCCGCTATCACAGAAGCGTCCTCGCCAACCACGCTCAGGCTCTCCTCGCTCTCAGCTAACCTACTCCTCTCCTCGTTCCCCCTTCTCCTCTCCCTGTCGCCCCTGATTGCACTCCTCCCCGGCAAGACCGACACCGCTCTCTCGATAGGCAACCGCATAAACGGATCCACGTCAGGCGTCAACACCCTCCCAATCTCCCTCGCATCCTGTTCCGTTTCATCCCCTTCCTCGTCCATGCAACTCGTCCTCGACATCCCCGACGCACCGAGCCCCAGACCTATACCCAATGCGAGGGAGAGTTCGCTCCGGTTCCTGGAGGCGTATAGGCGGGAGGTGTAGCTCGTGCGTTTACCCAGTCTGGGAGGACTCGAGGGGGTACCTGGTTGAGTACTGGGGCCAGCATATGAGGACGGAGCGAGATAAGGTGATGACTGGTGGTGATAGTCGGAGTACAACCAGATCCAGGAGTCCTCGGCGTGGCCAACAACTCACTCCACTCATTCGTCGATCGCGTGAACGTCGTGTTGTTGCTCGTGTAGCTTCTCGTCGACTTTGCGTGAGAGCTCGTGTGTGGCGACAGCGGCGGTGGATGAATCCTGACGTGAACTGGGGGAGACGTTAACGTGGAAGGAGTGAACGGTGAAGTCGGTGTGGAAGGAGTGAAAGGCGACGCGGCGAAAGGCGATGCAGTCGGCGTAGGCTCAAACGACGACGAAGGCGAAGGGACAGCGTGACGTTCAGCTTGCTTCTCGAGAGTGAGTTTCGCTTGAGCGACCATAAGGAGGGCATATGCGGCACGGACGGGACGAATGACGAGATTCGTTCTTTGAGCGTTTTCGTCGAACATGCGCTGGACTGCCGACAACAGCGACCAAGTGTCAACATCACTCTTGCAAATAGAACGAGAACGTACCATGGTACACCCACTAGCAGCACTCCCCCTCCTCTCAAACACATACCCCGGCACTTGCAACTCCTCCTCCTCCATGTCCGCTCCCCTCCGCGGCGTAGGTCTCGGATTGACATACGGACTCGGACACCTCTCGCCCAACTCCCCCTTAGAGACTCGATGCCCAGGCCCAAACTATACACCCCCATCTCCGACTGTCCGTGCGTGTGGCCGTCCAGAGGCTCATACGAATGCTGATGCGAGGAGTAGGAAGTAGTTCGCCCTGGTCGTGTTCAGCGGTGGAAGACGCGTGTTTATGCGGATGTGAATATTAATGCGGTTGTCCGTCCGATGTCGTCCGGGTGGGAGCCAGCCTTCCAACTGTTGCGATACAACCAATAAGTATCTATTGAATAGATATCAACGAAAGTATACCCACCTGAGGAGTCGTCAACGGTTATCTTTGGCGATTCAGCTCGTAATGCGTCTCGAAACGATACAGGCCACCGATCATCCTGGGGTTGATCAGCTTTGATACCTATTACGCACTATACGATGTGTGAGGATACATACCAGAGTGAAGTTTGACAGATCATCGTAGCTCGCTATCGCCATTTCTGCATTCGACGACTACAATCCCCAAGTCAAAAAGTAGCTGTAAGTGGTGATCGTGAGAGCGTAGACACTAGAGGCGTACCTCTAGAATATATTCTAGCAAAATGTCGAGCGGACTGCGAGGCTACCGTTTTGCATAACGATAAGTTAGTTCGTCAGTCAGAAGAGCGTCATCACTCACACTGGACGCGTCGCATTCTCTCTCTACTTCTACATCGTATTCGGATTCTAGCTGAGATAAACTTGAATCATCGTCCTCCGTTCCGTCTCTGTCGGGGTCCGTACGATACAAGACTTTGAAATAATCCAGAAAGACACACTGATCCTTCTGCGGCAGCTCAGAGCCAGAGGTCGACAGTGACTGTAACCCCAGACGAACGCCATTCTCCGCTCGTGAGAGCAGGCGATGTGCAGGACCGCTCCGCTGGATCGGAGAGCTGGTCGAATACTCATGAGAAGTATACTCACAGCCACTGCTTCCTGTGGGCTCTACTTGTCCATGAAGCGTGATTTCGTGACTCTGGTTGTTATCTCCGAGAAACGCAGCTACCGTCCAGGCCGAAGTTTTGACGAAGCCGCGAACGAGGATGATATCTTCCGGTTTGCAGACTATACCCAGCACGTCCCTCGCGTAAAGATACCAGCTCGAGTGATACTGAGATATGTATTTGATGAACTGCGGCTCGTGCCGTTGGACGACGGTCTTTGTTGCGTCATCTCGGAGGAGTAGGAATGCGCCTTGCTCGTTGTGGCACTTGAACTGGGACGACAAGTTCTCTCCGACATTGTATGCGAGGCTGTCCCTAATGAAAGTTCAGAATACGATGAAAGAACATATGGATGAGTATACGCACCCCGCTAGTGGTATTGAAACCTCATGCTCAGTGACGGTGGATCCACGAACAGGACTCTCCGGAGTGAGAAAGCGTTCCTTCGTCTCAACAGAGTTCCTATCGTATTTCAGAGGCTCGAAGCCACCATCGAGAAAGTGGCCCGCACTGAGAGGATGGTCGATGTCGTGAGTAACGTTGAACAAGACGTGGAAGGCGCCGTCGCTGTCAACGTAGCCAACGTCGCCGATCTCGATGTCGTGATCGCGACCGTTTGGGTCCTTTGTGTGTTCTGGCCACCATAATGCATGGCCGAAATTGAACTTGGCGAGCTCCTCGGCGTAGACTCGCGCTGCTTCACCCATGGATGTAGGAAGGGAATGAGAGGAAGGACGAAGGCGGCGGTGAAGAAAACCTTTGTGAGCCGCAGCGTAGATGATGAGGATCGTGAGTAGTGGTGATGATAGTCGCGTACACTTGTTCTGTCACCACCACTGTATGCAACAGATCCCGGCCGCCGCTGCGTACGTATACGTACTCAACGTGCCAGTGCGACCTGACCAACTCAGGCGCACGACATTGCGTAGTGAACGGACCGGGATGGCGTGGCCACCCCGTGACCGTGTCCATGCACTTACACTCGCAACGACGCATTGCAACTGTATACTACGATCGCGACTCGAGTACTCGGAGCATTCGAACACACACGCAAAGAGGGGGTATACAATACTCATTCTGTGTCATTCTCCCGCTCCGAGTCCGCTCCTCCGTTCGTTCAGTAGGCTAGCCGCTACAGCTACAGCTACATCGTTGAGAGTCGAGCGTCACGGTACAATACAGGTGGCAAGTCTGAGAGCTACAAGTACTACAGCTGAAGGCGATGTGATTTTGGCTGGTAGGTCAATGAATCAATGAGTCGGTGTGGTAGGCGTAGTCGTGTAGCTGCGTAGCTGTGGGGTGTAGTGTGGTGTGTAGGGGTATGCAAAAAGATTTGCGAAGAGATACGCGTGCGCGGTAAGCAAGTCAGTATATGCGTGTGCCAGTGGGCAGGTAAATCAGCGAGGGTATATGGCCGTGTCTCGGACGGTCCATTCGTATCTTGTAAGATCCACGTCTTCTTCTTCAAATCAACTTTCGTTTCCGGCAGTCAGCGATGACAGTCTCCCGATCCTCCCAAAATCCCTACAAATCAACCACCCAATCTTAGTCCCCGCTCAACGAAAGAAGACGAAAGCGCACGCACCGTAGTAGTAAACTTCAACACCCCCTCCCTCGCCAACTCCGGCAACTGCATCACAATATGGTGCTTCGCCTCATACTCAACCGTCTGGTCCGAGCACCGCGGCATCAGCGCAAACACCACCGCGCTCAGATGGGGGAATCGTCGCCAGCCCGTCCCTCCTCCTCCTGCTCCTCCTGTCCCCTTCCCTCTACCCACACCTCCAAAGCTCCCACTGCCGTTGGTAGTTCCACTTGCGTGGGTACTCGAGCTCCCCCCAATCGTCCCACTACTCCCCCCGCCAATCCCCCTCAACGCCTCCCAATCCGCCATACTACAATTCTTCAGCAACACGTCGTGGTACTGCAGCACGATCGTCAGCGTCCTCAACGTCGGGCTCGCGCTAGCTAGTAACGCCACGAGGAAATGCGACGCGCGCAGCCAGAGGTGAGAGGCGGGGTCTTCTTCGTTTGGGAAGACTTGGATGCGGAGGTGGCGTAGGCCGGTGCAGGTGCGTAGGCTTAGGCTGTCTACTACGCCTTGGAAGTCTGGTGTGATGAGTTGAAAGTGAGATAGGCAAACGAGTTACAACGACGCGAGGCGCACCATTAGACCCCTTGGCAATATCCGAAATATCCACCGCCACACTCCCTAAGCTCTCCCCCGTCTCCCTAATCAACCTCCCCAACGCGGCAATCTGGTCCATCGTACAACACTTGATCTCCACGCTCTCCAGCCCCCTCACCGAATTCGAGTTCAGCAGCACGTTCATCATATACGGCATCGTCCTCGACGGCGCAGGCATCATCGACGAATGTCCCTTCAACGAGAACCGCTTCACTTGGAACCGTTCGAGGAAACGTTGGAGTTCGGAGGGGGAGGGGAGTGTACGTGGGGTTTCGAGGTAGGAGACGCGGAGCATGCCTAGTGTGGAGAAGAGTCCGAGGACGGAGAAGAGCCCGTCGGGGGTGTGCTCTTCCAGGCTGATGCGGCCTAGGGATAAGACGTCGAGTTTGATCTTGCCTAACGGTAGGGAGATGGGAGAGGAGTGGTGTTCAGCGGCAAGAGGCGCAAAGCTCACGCGATTGAGTTCAAGAATGCGCACTCGAGGCAGCTGGCCCAGTATCGCAGCGAGCATGTGCGCGCTGATGAACGACTCTGGTGTTTGTCGTTCATGTCTCTCTTCGTTCCCGAGTAAACAGAGTGTATGCACTTTCGCGCAGAACCCGGGGGACGCGACGTTGGTGATGAATGTGAGGAACGCCTGGAATCGTTCTTGTAGCACGGGTCGGGAGCGCAGGGAGGTTTGCACTTGCGTGTCGCGCACGCGTAGGAGACCGAACAGGTGGTGTCGACATTGTTTGAGCCACGACCGACAGACGAAGGAGCACGAGCGCAGGGCGACGGCGTCGCGTGCGAGGTTGTCGAGGATGAGATCGATGAGCTCTTGCGGGAGCTTGGAGATGCCTGTTGGTTTGGTGAAGGGGGAGAGCGGGGACCATGGCATTGACATCGAGTCGGGGTAGCCCATGAAGATGCTCCGCGGGCTGAGGTCAGAGTGCAGTGAGTGAGTGCGTAAGTGCGTGAGTGCAGGGTGTATAGAGCAGAGCACGAGGGCTGGTGATGGGAGCCTAGAACGTCCGAACGCACCGTGTCGAAAACAGCGACTGACTGTTCGTCCACACCACGCGACTCATGAGAGGAAGGTTAGGTAGACGGCACACTGAGCAGTCGTGTCGAGGCGATCGTGTATGCAGGGGGGCAGCCTCGAATCTAGGGCCCTCGACTTTCAGGTCCCTTAAGTACACCCATCTCACTCATCGGTCCGGATCTACGGCGTCTGTACTCTAATAGATACCGTCCAGGGCCTGTCATGTCAGATTAGCTGCCTCGATTCCATCGAACTCGTGCATTCATTATACAACAACAACACTTATATTCTACACTACTCGACACTCATCGACCGAACAGCTGACTCTGTCGTCTCCGTGCACGCTCAAGCGGGGGCAAGCTGTCCAACGAGTGTTCCACCGACGACGCTAAGTAAACAGGTCGTTAGCACCGGAGTCCCAATCGGACTAATAGAGAGAGACAGAAACACGCACGGGAAGAAGCCACCTCACCACCGACCGGCCCAGGCCCTTCTTCTGGTCCAACACCGGGAGGCCGACGCTCTGGCGAATCCAACAAGTGCTTCGGCAACATCGATCGTCGTCGCTATATGCACAAGTGACTCTCACGTGAGCAAACGCGGTCGAGTATAGATAGTTAGGAACGCACCTTGTTCGACCCTGCGATACTCGCCAGCTCGATGTCGATCAGAAAGTTGGTCTCTTCTACCCGCGCACGCTTCTCCACGCACTCGACGACCCACCCGATCCCTACGACCGCAGGTTTCGGGTTGTTGAGCATCCTGCGCAAGTAAGTTGTCGTTGTTAATTAGCGTCTGAGTCCGTGTAAGTTATCGTGACACGTACCGGTACCGTGTCAAAGTGCTCATCAGCCCGTTCTTATACACGATATGCGTACACGACTGCCCAACACGTCCAAGCACCTACAACCAGTTCAGCCACGCCTCACACATTCAACCAAACAAAACACTCACCCTGGCACCCAACCCAGTCAACATCTCCACAAACAACGACCCCGCATCGTCCCCATCATCCGTCCTCACATCCACAAACACATTACAATGCCTGAGTATCTTCAACGTCTTCGGCTTCGCCCCGCTCCCGCTCGGCGTACTTGACTTCCCCCTCTCCCTCTCTCGATCCTTCTCCTTCTCACCCTTCTTCTGCGTGCTCGGGGGAGACGTCATACTACCGCCGCCGCCACTACTAGCAGCCCTCCGCGCAGAAACCCTCGCCCCAATCCCAAGCCCGCCCATCTCCTTACTCCGACTCTGAGAAGAAGAAGGCGAATCGCCATCCACTGTCGTCGCACGTTCCTTGCCTTTCCCCTTCCCCTCTGTCCCAGGCTTCTTCCGCGGAGGGGTCTGCGGTAACGACAAGATCGACTGCGAGAGCAGCTGGTGCGCCTGCGACGCCCGTCGCGCGTGGCTTCTCCACCCTCCACCAGACGATTTCGCCTCCTTCTCCTTTTCACTGTTCGGAGGTGCGGTGGGAGTGGTGATATTGTCGTCTGTAGAGTCCCGAAGAGGAACGACGCCGTCCATTGCAGTGTCTTGCGAGGTCGGGGTAGCAGGCCTCGACGTGGACGGTCCAGGAGCGAACGGGTTAGCCTCGTCCGTCTGCCCGACCTTCCCATCATCATCTTCATCGTCTGCACCACTCATCTTCACATCCCCGTCTCCATCCCGCTCGTCCCCTCCACCACTAGCGCCCTTAACAGGACTCCCCTCAACCACAGGCAAACTCGACACCTTACTTGCCCTCTGCACGACTCTCCCTCCTCTCATGCTCGACGAACTCCCAGCGCGAGATGATTGCATGGAAGAAGGCAGGGCTGCAACGCCGAATATCCCTCGTGCACCGATCTTGCTCCCGAATACGGTCCCGCCTCGTCCCTTACCAGCGGCGATACCGTTGTGAGCCGTTATAGGTTTCTTCGTCTCGATGTTGACTGTTGTGCTCGTCGAGTTCGTGTTCGAATGGGAGTTAGAAAGGGAGTTGGAGTTGGAGAGCGAGTTTGAGGTGAAGTTTGAATTCGAGGTCGACGCGCCAGACGTAGCTCTCGGAACAGGAGGCGGCAACATCAACGTCGACTGCCTCTTCTCCCCTCTCTCCCCTCCTCCCTGTCCTATACCCGTAGGCCCAACGGTAGTCGCACGCCTATACGAAGGTTCACTCCCACTCCCATTGATGGCCTGCACTCGCTGCTTCACCTTCCCCATCCCAGTCCCAGTGCCTATCGAAGAATCATCCTTCGTCCTCTTTCTCTTCTTCTCACCCGCATGGCCACTATCCACGTCCATCCTCTCCGAGCCGTCGTCACTATCACTATCCCTCGAAACGCCCTTGCCCTTCTCAGTGAAACCAAGACTCGTACTCGGCCGACTCGGAGGGGGCATGTTCAGCTTCTCGAGTGCCAGAGATAACGTCGACAGCGCCCCGCCTCCGCCTCCTCCCCCGCTTCCTGAAGGTACGCTGCTCGTGCTGTTCGGTGGTCTGTTCGGTGTCGACAGTGGCAGAGAAGACGAGTGGGTGATGGAAGGTCGAGAAGTGGCCGTCGACGCCGGAGGACGCGGTTTCGACGAAGAAGAAGTGAAGAAACTGCTGATTTTGGATGACGAGGAGGAGTTTGACGTCGTGGATGTGTTGAGTGGTGTGGGGCGGGTATGTGTGTGTGAGATTGTAGACGACCGACCGCGCACGACGGGTGTTTTGGGTACTGCAGTCGATGAACTCGCTAGATGTCCTTTGTGAAATGTTAGATCATCGTGTAGAGATAGTTAGATAGAGTAAGGATAGCATATAGAATGTAACGCACCATTAACACCTCCACTCCCACTTCCCGAGGTCTTCGACTTCTCCTCCCTCTCCTTGCCCTTCCCAGTACCCTTCAAATCCATCTGCTTCTTCGTCTCCTGCTGCCTCAACGACGCAGATCGGGTCATTCGTACGCCTCCAGGTCCCTCTGGCGCGACTGACGCAGAACGCTTGCGGGATGGTGGTGGTTTCTTCGTCTCGCCTTCGCCCTTATCCTCACGTTCTTTCTCCTTCTCCTGCTGCTGCTCCTTCGGTTTCTCGTGCCCATCGTCGTTATTGATAGTCGTAGTCGTAGCCGTATGCAAAGATTGTGGTTGCTCATCTTCCCTCGCGATATTGTGGGCCTCAGGTGCATTCGACGGCGATTCAGTGTCGACTGTATACGTCGTAAAGCAACACATTCAGCGCATACAACGACGAGACGGGAACTTTGACTTACCTGCAGCAGTACTCTGAGCTGCTTCTTCCATCCGTCGCGAATCTGCTCCTACCGTACTAGGCTCTGCTACCGGCTCTACCGCAGAAACCCTAGGAGTCTTAGGCCTCGGGATCGAACTCGCACGAGGCGTCTTCGGCACTCCGCCACCAACACTAGCAGTCCCACTCGCACTCGTACTTGCACTTGCTCCCTGCCCGCCATCACTCCTCTCACCCCTCGTCCTCGACTGAGAGCGCGACCTCGTAACAGCAGAAGCAGAAGCAGAGATAGATGGAGTCTTTGGTCTCGGAACTCTAGACTGGGAGACCTCCGTACGTCCTCGACCTGGTGTCTTCGAATTCGAGCCTTGCACTGTGAGAGGGATGGGGACAGGGATAGGGATGGGGATAGGGACGGGGAGCTCGGATCGGCCGCGGTGGTTTGGTGTCTTCGATCCATCCGTTGTGGTGGTTGTGCGGCTGGGGGTCTTCGACCCATTCGCCAATGTGTGACTAGGAGTCTTCGTATTTGTGATAGGAACAGACACAGGCACCTCTGACCGTTCACGTTCACGTCCACGTCCAGGTGTCACCGTAGAAGCAGACGCAGAAGTAGACGTAGAAGTTGACCGTCCGGGTGTCTTCCATCCCTCTTCTCGTTCTCGTTCCTTCCGCCCTGGAGTCTTCAAACTCGAACTCAGCGTCTCCTCTCGTTCCTTCCGCCCAGGAGTCTTCAAACTCGAACTTAAGCCCTCTTCGCGATCCCGGCGTCCAGGAGTTTTAGGCGCACTCGTGCTCGTGCTCGTACTCGGACCAGTACCAGTACGCGCAGGAGTCTTCGACCTCGCCCTACTAGCACCAGCACCGACGGTACTCGTAGATTCACTCCTCCCACGCACACCAACAGAAGACGTTGCAGGTGTAGGGATTTCACGAGAAGAAGTCGGAGTCGAGCCCGAAGAGACTTTGGGCTTCATACGGTTGACGATCCCTCGTTTGGCTGTTACGGCTACTAGGGCTGTTGATGATCGGGATGGTGGTAGAGATGGAGGTTGTGATGGCGGGCGAGGGTGAGTCTGGGGTATCCGAGACGTGCTTGTACCGTTTGATAGTGAATGTGACTGTGAGGAGGGAGTGGGTGTTTTGGAGCGGGGTGTACGAGCACCTGAGGACTCTCCATCTTCGTGATCGTGAGGACCATCCCCATCGCGAGACTTCACAGCGACGAACATCTCTTCGTAAGAAGTACGGTTATGATGAATACTGGCACTGTTAGAAGTGAGTGTATGCGGGGGAGGCAGCGGTGTGGGAGGGAGAGGGGTGAGTGGGGACGTCGATAGCGGTTCTACGTCTTGATAAGAGGAAGGACGCGGTCGGGGAGTCATTGGGCTTTGGACGTTAATATTTAAAGATGGGATACCATCCATAGCCATTCCATCTCCATCCTCCGAGCGCGATCTCGCCTGTACCTTCGCCTTCACCCTCGGAGTGCTGGTAGACCCAGAGTCCTCAGGATCAAGAGACGTATACCGCAATTTCTCCTTTCCTTTTCCTTTTGAAGGCGAGGGAGGGACGCGGGTCAAGTCCAGGATCGTCGAGTTTGAACTTCCTACCTGGAGGCGAGGGAAGATATCCAATGGTCGTGTTTGGGTTTGGGTTGTAGGCGAGAGGGGCTCGGATAGAATGGAGGATGAGTTAGTCGTGGTAGATAGGATGGAAGAAGGGGGCTCGCTGGCGAAGTAAGAGTCTACTGAATCTGAGACTGAAGACGGGTGGGTGCTCTTGAGCCGCTTCGCCACTCGCTCGTCTGCATCCGAGACGGCCATATCGTCCTGGAACGGCGACGGCCGCTTGGGATGTTTACCATTCCCTCCCTCAGGAACCTCATCACCGTCCACGCGTGTCCCCTCATCTCCTACACCACCCAGACCGTCCTGCTCTCCGCTATCCCTCGACGCACGCGAGTTCTCAGGCGCATCGGATCCGTTACTATTCTTGGAGGACGATTTCGGGAGGAAGTTAAAGTGAGCGAGGGTAGCCTGCTGTGAGCGTGTTGCTCTGGACATCGATGTCGGTGATGTCGACGTCTGTCGTGAAAGGAAAGAAGAAGGCGGAAGGAGGGACCGACGCGAGGCGGGGCGCACGTTCTGTCCATCACGGCGCTAAACAAACGCGTGCGACACGTGATGCGCGTATTGCCCTTTTCGGCGAGTTGTGGGCGTCTAGTCGAAGTGAGCTTCTTTACTTCCGTCCACGAGGGCGAGGGTGTTGGACCTGCTATAAACATCTCGTCGTTGATTGTGTTTTCAAAGTGGCGTACACTTTATATACCGGTGAGTTGACCTCCGGTCAGTATCTATGCGCCTTCGTCTATGAAAGTGTCAATTCAACTGCCTATCTGTTAATGAGCTAGACATGTCGAGGGTAAGTACGCGTTATGTATGTACCTTGTCCTAATACTTTGGCTGCAGAAAATGTATAGCCTGGTACGCTTGCATATCTTACTCTACTGTATGCTCATACTGTGCCACCAAATCCCCGGGACAGACTTATTCCGCCTAACTCGGAATTAACAATCGCTAGGTCCGTGGTGGTGAAGCAAGTCTACTACCGCTTTAGGAGATGACGTGAGCCGAAGAACCATCGAGTTTGACAGTAAGCAAATTAATCGCGTAGATTGAGTCTGATTGACATTCATTAACCGTTTTCAGGACACGATTCGCGAGCACACTTAGCCAACTAGGCGTATGTTTGTTTTTCTGCGAGAGATGGCCACCGAGGAGTCGACGACAACGACCGACCTCTCCTCTCCCACTAACGACCATCTCGCTCCTTCTGCTCAACGTCGCCCTCGACGTCTACCCGTTTTAATGTCATGTCGCCGTACACCGTCGACCATCGCACCTTCTCCCTCGACGACTTCCAACAACTCGTAACCGACGCATTCAACACCCCCGCCAACCCGCTCCTCCTCGCATCTCCCGTAGCCAACCCACACCTCCTCGCTTCTACCGAGCCCTCGGACGATCTCTCCGACGACGAGCACCACCCCCACCCAACCGACGTCAGGGAGAACACCCCTCCCTCCGACTCAGACGAAGACCCCTCCAGCTACCCCGACTCTCCCCAATCACGCTATACCCGACGAAGGACTGGCCACCTTCGCGAACGCAGCTCAGCGTCCTTCGCACCCACATCGACCATGCAATTCTCAGCGCCTTCTCCCTCGCCCACTCTCCTTATTCGCAGGCGCCTCGACAGCTTGCTTGACCCCGACTCTATCCTCCCCCAGTTCGCGTCCTTGTCTCCTCCTCCCACGACGAGTACTAGTGGTTTTTCTGGTGCGACTGCTGTGGCGATGAATGAGCCTAACGCGAAAGGAAGTGGGGGCGGTGGAGGGTTCTTCAGGACTTTGAAGACGCGTGCGTCCCACCTGCTGCTACGCGCCGCGCATTCTTCCTCTTCCAAATCTCGCACCACTACCGTCGAAGTCGCGTCGTCCGAGCCTACGAAGGAGGCCGTCGACTCGACTCACCAACCGACGCGCGTACACGACAGCAACCACCAAAGCCCCTTCGACGAAAACTACTCCTTCCCCCCATGCGTCAACACTCTCACAGTTCCCCTCCCCCCAAACGAAATAGACGCAGTCTTCTCCTCGCCCGTCTCTCCCATCCACCCACACGATCACTTCCCACACGTGAACGCATCGTCCTCGACGACGTCGTTGTGCTTCCCCTGCCCACCGCTTTTAACCCCGCTCACGCCTGTTTCGCCTCCGAGGAACATCAAACCCGGAAAGTATGCTACTTCGCCTAAGGCTCTGCCGCTTCCGTCCACGTCCAAGGGTCCGGGTGTGCGTACTCATACGCATACGCATCATAAAGACGGTGACGTGAATACGACGCCTGAGGATAGGGAGAAAGAAAAAGAAAGAGAAAGAGAGTTGAGCAGGAGGCTCGTACAAATGGGCCTCGCACAGCACATGCACGAACGCGAATGGAGTCGCGATTCGGGACACGGACTGGGTATGGGGCAGGTTTTGGGCGAGATGAAAGGCAGGCGTGGGGGTATGGGCCTACTCGGGCGTGGAGGTGGAGGTGGGTATGGAAGGATAGGGGAAGAGGGTGGAGAGAGGAAGAAGGGGGGAGTGAGGAGGACGCATAGTGATAGTGTACCGTTGGACGTTTTGTTGAGTAAGGATCAGGGGCAGGAGGGTGGGCAGGAACTGGAACAGCAGCAGGGGATAAAGGAGACGGGGATGGTCACCCCGCCGGAGTCGCCTGAACGTAAGTCGAATGTTCTCTCGTTGTATGCGATGGATACTTATGCGTTGTATGCGCTTCACTTTGTAGATTCACGTTTCCCACTAGTGAACGCGGAGTCCAGCACGATGGGGAGAGCAAGACGAGGAGCTATCGACGCGTCCGTCGCGTTCCTCGAGCCGTCTTTCGTACCAAGAGTTTCATTTTCTCGGGATAATGGTGAGTTCATCGCATATATGGATCTCAAAAATATAACGTGCTGATGTATATTGGTAGGGGAACTAGTTTCCAGAGACTACGCGAATGAACGTATCGGCACGGAGAACTCTCATGATCAGAGACTCGGTGTGCGGGAAGTGAGGCGGAGGAGTGCGTCGGACGCGTCGTTGGTTCAGGAATCTCCGTCGTGTAAGTGAACACTTTGCTTTGTTAACCTAGTGCGCATATACGAAGATCACTAACGTACTTTCATATATGCTTCACAGCTATCTACCCTCAATCCCCTCGCCACGAAACACCCCCGACGAACACCATCCAAAGGACCGCCAGACGACGAAGGAGCACCTCCGACGCCTCTATCACACCCCTCCGATCCAGCTTCTCCCCACCATCTCCACATTCACCGGATAATGCTGTCCCTCCTTTGCCTAAAGAGATAGCAAGACGGCTCAAGTTTGCGAGGAGAGTGGATAGTCGCGAGGATGCGAGGGTGAAGGCTGTGATCCGGCCTGTATTGGGAGAGGCAAATGCAGGGAGTCAGGCGAATGTCGGAGTTGGACCGTCGACGCCTCCACGCATCCGCATACACACGCGTCTCCCACCGCTGAACACGATTAGGGCGAACTACTTCTCGCACCAACATTCGTACGAGCCTCTCAACGGACAGTCAGAGATGGGGACGTACAAATTCGGCGGAGACGCGTCGGCGAACTTGCGAACTGCAGACGATGACGCTGAAGACGAACGTGCGGGGGTGTACAGCCTGGGCCTGGGCATCGAGTTCCTAGAGGGCGAGTTGGGCGAGCGGTGTCCCAGTCCGTATGTCAATCCGAGGCCTGCGCCTGCACCGCCGCCGAGGGGAGCGGAAATAGAAGAGGAGGAGGAGTTGCAGGTGCCGGGGTATGTGTTTGAGAGGAGGGGGAGTGCTGCTAGTGGGTGTACGACGGTACGTTGGTCTTGTTATCTCATTTCATCACAAGAGCGATATTGACGCTTGGTTGTTGGGACCGACAGTCTAGTGCACGTTCAACTAAGACACTGAAGGAACGAATCTCGTCGTTCGTCCCGTCGGTGCCGCATATGCCCTCCTTGTGGTCGCTCAAGCAAAACTCGTTCTCGAGAAGCAAGCTGAACGTTGCGGTGTCGGCTATGCCTCCTTCGCCCTCGTCTTCTTTCGAGCCTACGCCGACTGCGTCGCCTTTCGCTGCCTCTACGTCGACTTCGCCTTTCACTCCTTCGACGTCGACTTCGCCTTTTACTCCTTCCACGTCTACCTCTCCCTTTACTCCTTCTACGTCGGCGTCCCCGCCAGTACACGTGAGGGTACACCCTCCACCGCTGTCGCCGCACACGAGCCCTCACGCGAAGTCAATGAGAAGCTACACGAGCAATAACACGACGTTCACTCGATCGACGAATGAGTCGAGTGAGTTGTTGGCCACGCCGAGGACGCCTGGATCTGGGATGTACTCCCCGCACAGTTATGGCTACCACCAACAGTCCTCACCTTACCTTGCTCCATCCTCGTATGCCGGCCCCAGTACTCAACCAGGTACCCCCTCGAGTCCTCCCAGACTAGGCAAACGCACCAGCTACACCTCCCGTCTATACGCCTCCAGAAACCGGAGCGAACTATCGCTCGCGTTGGGTATGGGCCTAGGGCTCGGCGCGTCAGGGATGTCGAGGACGAGCTGTATGGACGAGGAAGGCCTAGGGGATGAGACGGAGCAGGAGGCGAGGGCGATTGGGAGGGTGTTGACGCCTGAGGTGGATCCGTTTATGCGGTTGCCTATTGAGAGGGCTGTGTCTATTTTGCCTGGGCGGAGAGAGCGGAGGAGAGATAATGGGGAGAGGAGTCGGTTGGCTGAGAGTGAGGAGAGTTTGAGTGTGGTTGGTGAGGATACTGATACTTCTGTGACGGTGGAAAGTGCGAGCGATGCCAGTCATTCTACTGCACTGCATGAGGGAGGTGTTGCTGCATCACCCTCGGTTAGTAGTTCACCGCCGTCGAGTCGGCGGACGAGGGGACGTGGTGCGTCCTTTTTAAGGAGCTCGCTCGAGGACTGCCGGAGTCCGCCTCCTCCATATAGGTACATCGCATATTTCTTATTTCCTCCTTCATCATACTAATCACCATGATATCGCACACATAGCCCTCCACCACCCCCACCAGGCCCATCGCCCTACCTCCACCCCCCATTCGTACAATCAACGTTCTCCGAGTCGTCAAGCTCGAACTTATCATTCGTAACCTCCGAAGACACCTGTCCGCTCCCCGACTCACCCGTCTTGCCTCCTCCTTCGCCTCTTCCGTCTCTTCAACCGCCTGCGTCTTCGTCTTCGTCTGCACCGGTGTTATCGCCTCTCTCGCCTGTGTCGGAGCTGTCGTTTTCGTTCCCTTTGCCCTAAGAGAGGACACTTGATTGGACTGGACTTTTGTGGAGGCTGCTTGAGCCGTTTACGATTATGGACTTAGGCGGTTTGTTTACTTATTGCATCTTTATATCCCGTTGCACGCCACGCTCTCTCGATCTTAGCTTACCATTTCTCTAATTCGCTTGCTCACTCACTCATTCACTTCGTTTTTGATAGCACCCGTGCTCATACCCGTCGTTGTAATTAGAATCGGTCGTATTGCTGTCACTTTGTTATACTCTTTGTACTGATACCCGTACTTTTTTGTAGTGATAATCGTAATTGTTTATACTCGTCTGCGACTGTGTATTGTGACATGCAGCCTTGAGAACAGAGATAGCTGGTATATCTGGCTACTTCTCTTACCAGCAAGCTAACGTAGCGTACTTAGTGAATTTGTGCAGCCACTCTCTCGTCTCGGTACAGAGCTGGTAGGCATGTCCGGCCATTTCCCCTGACTGTGCAATGCTTAGGCATAAATATAGCCGATACCGACCGTGAACACAGTCGGTGAGATACAAATGTTATAGACATTGTTGTCTGTTACACAGACGTTCGAATACGCTGGCAAGAACCATGAGCTGTCCCGGCAGCGGATAGCGACCCTTAACAGCAGTGCATTGAAATTCGTACTAGTGCCGGCGTACTAGTGGATACTTACGAAGATATCTTTGAAAGAGTTCTTAATAGCGAAGTTATAAAGTGGTCGAATATATCGCGCACCTCTAAACAGACATATCGATATGGAATTTGACAGTGTGTCTTGTTGCCTGCCACGCTGCCAGTGGACAAGGACCACGGCCTGCCCTGATAGCCGATAGCATCCACTGCCCTTATCAGCAGTGCTTTCGAACCAGTGGCTACAAAGGCATCTTCAGTGCAGTTGTTAATAGCACAGTGATACGGGAATGATGACAACCTCTCATGTGAATACTCCCTTCTTCGAGTGTGAGCCGATGGCTGAGCGGCAGAACACTAAAGACAGCGACGAAGAGACATAACATAAAGCAATCGAAGTGTTCTCATGAGTCGCCGCCGTCGTCCATCGTTTGACAATCTGAACGTCCCAGTGTCACGCGGTCTAGTGGGTACTGGGTACCGGGAAGTCATGAAGTGCGATGAGAGGTGTGGAAGGAATACCGGATGTCTCGTGCTTGGTAGAGCGGTTACACCGTGGCATGGATGAGTATACCATATTCTCGTTTTAATCCTCCTTCAACTCGGATCGTGAGGCAGATGCCGACAGTGCCACTGGTTGAGCGGGAGAACGTCGTCGAAGGCAACCTAGGCAAGGAGAATAAAGGGAACTCTGTCCGCTAGGTGTTCTCACTTCTCGTGGTCGCGCTTTTATTACCGTCGTAGTCCGAGTCGCCGCCGCGCTCCACCATTACCACATAGAGCCAGCCCAGACGACCACAAAACCCGGGTTTCCGAGGCAGCCTAACGGCTTACAGTGTGCATTGACAGTTCCCCAATCAACGACAAGTACTTCCGTACCAGTGAATACGAAGACACTTTCAACGAGATTGTTAAGGCGTACAATAAATATATTACGCACCTGTGAGCACTCGATACTCTTTCTCTGGTGTCGGAGTTGGATGGTCGACGCATGGAGAGAATGCTGTTCAAACTTCGAAGGCAAAATGGGTAACGGACGGACTTGGACTATCGTGAGTCGCTGCTCTCGTCAAGGGGGCCGGTGGCATCTGTTATAAGTGGCATCCGCCGTCTGACATCCCGCAGCCCGGACAGTGTCCGAATTAGCGACCCACTAGAGTTGAATATTGAGGTGCAGGCTGAGCGAGAAGAATGGCGAAAATTCCGGCTTCTTATTGTGCGGCATGCTTGGTCGGCGCAGAATGCAGCTACTTGAATGGAGTTGGGCGTAACTTGAAAGGTCGTCCGGATCCATTTCGTGTTTGCGTTGTGTCGAACGGGGATGTGCAGTGTATGGTCGGTAGAGATGGAGTAGTGCACACCCCTTCAGTGCCCCCATCTCCCTTCGACCCCCAGTCTCCGTCAACAGCTGGAACCCACTCGCCACATTCACAGGCAGCGCATCGTCAAGTACGTACAAAAACGGGTAGTACGGGCTCTTCGTTACTCTTTGACGCATCGTGAACTCCATGCGACCGTCTCCCAAGGCGCGAGGATGTTGCAAGCAGATGGTGAGAGTACATCGAGGCTGTACAGTTAAGCTGCTGAGAAAGTGGAGGTGGAAAAGGTGGGGAAGAGGAGTGGCAAGGGGAGGGGAAGAGACACTGGGGTAATGGACGACAGGAAGGTTTTGGGCGGCGCCGATGCACGCCATTCCTTTCTGCAACTAGTGCGTCAGCGCATCCTGGTCGCTATCTTACGTAGTGCTCGTGCTTGTACCCTCGCCTGGCACAGGTAACCGCGAATTGACCTGCGATACATCGAAACTCACCGTCGCATGGTCGTTCCGACTAGACACAGTCATCCCCGTCGACACATCCGCATTGACCGTAACCTTACTCAACAGCACCAAATCGCAAATGGGCCATTATTCGAGGTTGGACACGTGCAATGTCTGGAGCAAAGTCATCGAGTCTATCCCGCGCCATATGCTTGTGCGGCGGAAGGTATGGCGCGTCTGTCTTGGAGGTTGACGTTGAGACATGGGCTGAGGTGGTCGTCTTCGAATCCAGAGATGAAGAAGTCGATGTGGTAGGTGAGGAGGGGGGAGTGGGTGATGTAGAGGTTGAAAGACTTTGATACCTGCGTTGGTGGAGTGGTGAGTGACAGGGAGAGCAGGAGAGAGGGAGGGACGGCTTACGGGGTTGCAGCGGAGGATGTGGCGGAGGCCGCAGTGGACGAGGATCTGCTCGAACAGCTCGGGTGGAAGGTCGGAAATGCCCATCGCGTGTCTAAACCTCGGGATCGTCAAGGTTTCGTGTGGTATGCGGTCAGAAATATAGGCGCACCTGGGTCTGAGCTAGCTGCGGCGATGTGAGTGTGATCGACACGACCTAATGAATGCTGCTCTTCGAGCGATGGTATGCGAGTGGTCACGCGTTACGAACGGGATCGGTCACTGGGAAAGGGGAGAGATGGACATGGACGTTCGAGCTGAAGGCACGCGCGACGGATGCTCGACACTGTGTCACGGTGAGGTCGTCGTGGATCAGATCATGGCATGCGTGAATTGGCGCTTCGAATTGCTCATGCTCGGAAGCCGGGCCGGTATCGCGTGGCTTTGTGACCGTACGCGTCTGTGACAATACGTTCGCTACATGCACTCGAACACACACCCGCGTTCCTTCCTTCCCTTCAGCCAGCCGCTGCAGCAACTTGCGTACGTGCATACAAACAACAAATGGGAAGGTCTGAGAGCTACGAGACGTGGTTGTGATGATTCGGTGAGTCGGTGGGTCAGTGAGCGTACATAGTCCGAGTCGAACGTACGCAGAAGCGTGCAACCAAGGTGAGCATCCGAGCCTTTCTTGTATTACAACACTCAGCTCCATACTCATTATCATCTGGCAGAACAAATGGTTATTCGGCGAACCAGTAATCAGAGGATCCGAACTCGTGCACATTCCCGTAAGACACAACACATTGTAAGCCACAAGCCTCGGGAATGGACTGATTCTTTGCGCTGTTCCCTTCACGTTGCTGCACTCTCAGAGCTGCAGAAAAGTAAGCACAGATTCGACGTACTGCCTATCTCGCTGTATGACCATCTTTTGATCGATCTGATCCATTTGCAGGTACTCCTGCGGCTGCTCAGCTGACAATCTCACCTTGCTTTCTCGGTTGGCTGCAAAAACTTTCCATGACACCGTGCGCCCCATCACGAGCCTCACGGGATAATTTTATAGCACAGATATTCGTGGCCTTGCTGAGTTCAGGAGCTTCTGTTGATGCCCCGTATATGCTGCAATTACCCTGCATATGAGTTTGACGTACGCTCTGACGTTATTCTCAAGCGTTAACTGAACGAACCGGGTGTATACGTATAGAACTGGCGACCTTATGGACTCAACAAGAAGTCGAGCACGATGCGTGTACAAGTGATGGTATGAGTAGGGTCTAATTTTGTGATATGCACTGACGGAGGACCTAGACCTGTGGCACAGCCCAAGTAATACTTTGCTGAGGCTATCTTCCTGGCCCTTGATTGGGCGTTATAACGACGTCTAAGGGAGATGGCTGTCTATATAGTGCGTACGCAAGTCACAGGGCACTCCCCGGGACAATAATTGACAGCCCTTCCATCAATCAGATATGTAGAAATGCGGAGCGCAAATGCAGTCAAAATCGAGGACACGGTTTATCTCTCCCATTACCCGACTTTTGTGTCCCCTTCCTCCCTTCGTCCCTCGCCAGGGCCGCAACGATGGGCGAAGAAGCTAGGGTTTTCGCTCAAGAGCTCGCCAAATTCAAATTTGGCCACGCACTGTGGTGGCCAGAACACACGAAGGATCCGAATGGCGAAGACCACGATATCGAGATCGGCGATGTTGGTTTTATTGATAGCGACGGCGCTTTCCATGTATTCTTCAACATTACGCATGAGCCAGACCGTGCTCTCAGTGCGAGTCATGCTCTCAAAAGCATGCACCCGCCTTTGAAGTATGACAGCAACTCCGTCGAGACAAAGGAACGCTTCCGCACCCCAGAATATCCCGTTTGCGGTTCCACTATCACCGAACACAAAATTTCTGCTCAGCTTGCAGCGTACATATCTTGCTTCCTTATTAAAACTTCTCCTGTAACTTACCTATCGCTAGTAATAGCCCCATATCTGATGTCGGGGGAGACTTATCGTTTCAGTTCAAGTGCCATAGTGAACAAGGCGCGTATTTGATGCTCTGGGATGATGCAACGAAAACGGCCGTCAAAAGCAATAGCTGCGATTAATCAAATACATGCGGCAATATCACTCCATCTGGTAACTCTATGCAAAGGGAGTACTGGGCATAGCCTGTAAACCTGAGGACGTCATTCTTGTCATGCAGTGTCTGGTCGAATCGATTTCTGGGGCCCACATCTTCCAGTTCGTCTTCAGAGAGACTGTCGTGTCCGGCAGTCCGTGACAACATTCTCCCAATCCTCCCCAAATCTCTGCAATATAAATTATGATCAATCGTCAGCCAAACTGGACCAATCATCCCACAAAAGCAAACACGGCTCCACGCACCGTCGTAGCGAACTTCAACACCCCCTCTTTCGCCAACTCCGGCAACTGCATCGCAATATGCCGCTTCGCCGTATGCTCGACCGTCTGGTCCTCGCACCTCAGCATCAGCACAAATGCCACCTCCTTCAAACGCTCGAGCCGTCGCCCATGCCATGCAACCTGAGTGTTCTCTTCATCCACAAAGAATGAGTCCCGGAGTGCCCTCCAAGCCGCCGTGCTAGGGTGCTTGAGCAACATGTCGTGGTATTGCATCACGATGGTGAGGGTGGTGAGAGAAGGCGACGCGCTGGAGAGTAGCGCGGCGAGCAGGTCGGAGACGTGAGGCCATATGAGTGCTTCTGGGTCTTCTTTGTGGGGTGAAGTTTGGATACAGAGGGAGAGCAGCCCCGTGCACGCCTCCAAGCTGAGTGCGTCGACAAGCGCTTTGTAGTCTATGAATGCAATGTCAACGGTTACGAAACTTGCCTGAGAAATTGGTGAAAATCACGATGACGTACCGTTCATAATTCTTACAATATCTACCACATCAACCGCGACGCTTCGCAGCTGCGGACCCATCTTTCGTAGGAACCTCCCTAACTCCTGTACTTGGTCCATCAGCGAGCATTTGATTTCAATGCTCTGCAATGAGTGAACTGAGCTCGAGGCGAGCAAGATTTTGAACACGGACGGCGTCGTCCTTGACGGCGAAGGCACCGTCGTCGAAGGACGCTCTTTCATCGAGAACCTGCGGACTTGCAGGTTGTCGAGGACCCGGCTGAGCTTGTCGGACGTAGGAACCGCCCGTGGAGTCTCGACGTAGCCAATACGAAGTATGTCAATGGTAGAGAACAGCCCGAGCACGGAGAGCAAGGCGTGTGGTGATTGATCGCCAAAGTCGACGTGGTTGATGGTGAGCATGGAGAGCTTCAGATTGCCCAGTGGGAGTGACGGGTACGGGCTATGTTGTCCCGGCGCGAAAGGTGTAAAGCTAACACGACTCAGTTCGAGGATGCGGACGTTGGGAAGGTGGACGAGGAGCGAGGCGAGCATCGTATCCGAAATCAGAGACTTTGGGGTTTCTGGCTGAAGCGGGTGTTGCTCTTCGTTGCCCAGCAAACAGAGTGTGCGGACGTTTAAGCAGAAGACGGAAGATGCGGCGGTGGTGATGAATGAGGCAAACGCTTGAAGCTGTCCCCGAAGTATCGGACAAGGGTGCTGTCTGAACTGTCTTCGGCTGTCACGGATGCAGAGGACATTGTACAGGTAGTGTTGGCATAAACTGCGAAATGCATGGCAGACGAGAGAGCAGGTCTTCAGAGTAGCGGAGTCATGAGCGAGGTCGGTGATGATGAGTGCGAAAATCTCTGGAGGCAGCCAAGCTGCATCGGATAACACAGGATCCAGCTCTTGTGAATGTGGCTGTTCAACACGAGTGGGAGCCAGCCTTCCAACTGTTATCATACTAACCGGTGAGAGTCCATTCAATAAATATCATTGAAAGAAACTCGCCTGACTCGTCGTCAACGATGATTTTGGGAGATTCAACCCGTAATACGTCTCGAAACGTTACAGGCCACCGATCATCCTAATGATTATCAGCAACGATGCCTACTACTATACGGTGCGTGACAATAATTACATACTAGGCTGAAGTTTTCCAGATCATCATAGCTCGCTATCGCTATATCTGCACCCGAAAACTACAATTATCAGGTCAGAAGGCTACCGTAGCAGTCGTGAGCTTAAACACTACTAAACAGCGTACCTCTAGAATATATTCCAGCAAAATATCAATCGGACTGTGGGGCTAACGTTTGGAGTAGTGATTAGTCCTTTCGTCATCCAGGGCAGCGTAGCAACTCACACTTTGTACATTGCATTCTTTCTCAACTTGCACGTCATATTCTGATTGTAGCCCAGGTAAATTCTCGTCCTCTGTTCCGTCTCTGTCGAGATCCGGTGGATCGGCGGCAGCGACAATCGACTTGAGAAATTTCGCGCGGTACAGAACTTTAAAGTAGTTCAAGAAGACGCACTGATCCTTTGGCGTCGGCTCAGTCTCAGTGGCTGACGATAATACCAGACGTTCCAACGGAACTTTGGGCTCTGTTCTTGGAATCATGCGATATGCAGGACCGCTGCGCTGGTGCATCGGAGAGCTAGTCGAGTTTTCGTGAGAAGCATATCCACACTCGACGTTTATCGTGGGTCCTAGCTGCCCGTGGAGTGTAATTTCGCGGCTCTGACTGCCTCCTCCTAGGAACGCAGCCACCGTCCAGCTCGAGGTTTTGATAAAGCCGCGCACGAGAATGATGTCCTCAGGTTTGCAGGCTACACCCAGCACCTCCCTCGCGTAAAGATACCAGCTCGAGTGATGTTGCCGCATGTATCTGATAAATCTTAGCTCCTGCCTTTGAACGGCTGTTTTCGTCGCGTCATCCCAGAGCATCAGAAATGCGCCTTGTTCACTGTGGCACTTGAACTGGAAAGACAAGTTCCCTCCAACGTTGTACATGAGGCTGTCCCTAATGATGGGTCAGCCACGAGGTTAAATAGGACATGCACATGGGTATACGTACACCGCAAGTTGTGCAGAAATCTTGTGTTCGGTGATAGTGGAACCACACACAGGGTATTCAGGGGTGCGAAACCGTTCCTTCGTCTCGACGGAGTTGCTGTCATACTTCAAAGGCGGGTGCATGCTTTTGAGAGCATGGCTCGCACTGAGGGTGTGATCTGGCTCATGCGTAACGTTGAAGAATACGTGGAAAGCGCCGTCGCTATCAATAAAACCAACATCGCCGATCTCGATATCGTGGTCTTCGCCATTCGGATCCTTCGTGTGTTCTGGCCACCACAGTGCGTGGCCAAATTTGAATTTGGCGAGCTCTTGAGCGAAGACCCTAGCTTCTTCGCCCATCGTTGTGAGACTGGTGGGTAGCACGAAGGAAAGGCGAGGGGCGAGGGGCGAGAGGCGAGAGGCGAGGGGGCGAGGGCGAGGGCGAGGGCGAGGGCGAGGGCGAGGGCGAGGGCGACCAGTGATGGGAAAGAGCAACTTTATCCTCGAACCTGACTTCATGTGCGCTCTATATTGTCAGATATCCAATCGATGGAAATACTTGTCAATTACTGTTCCAGGCTGTGCATGATGCCCTGCTTGCATTTGCAGCATGTACATCACTAGAAGCCGCAAAGTTTGTTGCCTTAACCTCGAGGCTCTTTCCGAATTAAGGAGGACCACAATGTTAGAGATCGTACCCGTGGAATCGTCGTAGGTCAATGTGATTGGAAGTTTCACAGCCGACAGAAACAGAGACAGACGCCAAGCTATTCATTGCGCAGGTTGTGGGAGTAACTGTAAGTGATAGATCAGGAAAAGGAACACACAGCGCAGTTAGATGAGCAGTGCACGAATGAACTGTGTTTACCCACTTCAAACTATATAGAAGGCTTTAAGGTCATCTCTTGATGTCAAAGGTTCCCTTCTCGAGCCTTTGAAAGCACGAGTAGTACCGTTGCAAGTTGCCACACATTGCGGACAGAGTCCTGCGATTTAACGCGCATGGTAAGCGTAGACGTTTATGAACGGAGTATAGAAAAAAGTACTGACCACAGGACGACGACTAATGGACCTAAAACGAGCAAATATTCACCTGTGCTCAGAGTTGTACATGCCACTTAAGCTTGCTGCACTGCCCGGTTGGACTCCCATGGCAACCCCATTGTGACCGTGTACATATACTCGTCACATCCAAATGCGCTGTAGAGCTGCAAGTTGATTGCAAGTCTTCAGCTGCAGAGGGAGGGAGAGTCACATATCATTGGTTCTGTCGTGTTTTCCGAGTCCCGTTCTTGGATAACGACTCGGACGCGGATCGATGCCAGCGGCGACTCAGACTCAAAACCTTTGGTAGTGCCACGTGCCTCGTTTGCCAGTGAACATTGCCATCGGGCCGACAACAGAAAGAGGCAGTATTATTCAAAACTCGATGACAGAGTACGTGTTGTGCCAGTGGTACGTAGACAGCATAGAACATACCGACGTTCAGCCTGAGTTCCAAATCGACGTTGGTGTTGAAAGGAATTCCGCGCGGAAGTGCGCGCGTATGCGTCTTTAGTAAGCAGAGGACCCCCGGTAATAGGGCCAGAGCCTATATCCCGAAAGTCCCGGATTTGGGGCCGCCGCAGGCCGCAAAATTTCGAAAAGTCCCGGATATCAGGCCTTTTTGGCGGACATCTCAGGTGCCAAAATGTCCCGGATCAGAGGCCACCGCCCCAAGGTTGGATGCGGAAACGTCCCGGATATCGGTGGGGCGCATCAACCGTACCCTGCCCGCTGCCACCGAGGAGCATATTCGGTCGCTGTATTAGTTAATGCACTGTCTAGCAGTAGTCGCACACGCAATATATCTATTTTCAAAGGCGACAGTAACGCCGACAATGCGAGACTTTGTCCCCGCCTTCCTACACTAGATTCATCTCCACCGAGCTCACTATACTACACACCACTAGCACGGTGATGGATCCAGACCTCGAGTACTTATGAGTCTCATCAACCACCCGTGGCACTTCTGGCACAACTCAAGCCACCGGCCGCATTATCCATTGCAGATTTTATTCAACTGCCCGCACCTCACCGACCAGGTAGTCGAAAAATCACTTTACCTTGCGAAGAATGGTTCAGTGATCACGCACCGACCTCCGAAATGGCTTGCGTCGACGAGCTGTTGCTCCCAGATGCGAGTCTTTGCATTTCACTTGATAGCTCTGTCAATCAGATATGTGGTTCTGGCACAGAGTAAGAGACGATAATTATTGGGCGGAGATGGCCGCACATACCTGGCACAGAGTAAGAGACGATAGCGCTCCTCTGTGCCGAGGCTGACGTTTTCTACATGGAAAATTGCTCGATCGGGCGGAGAGTCAATCTACGGGAACTCGCGTGATGCGCTCTCCTTCCTCATTCGGTCACGGTCGGGACACCGTCTGACACCCCCCCTTGACCCGATCCGTCCATCCCAATCATACGTAGAGCTTCGTCGTGCTGAACCCTAGCCAGTGCCTTCGTCAATAAATCAGCTTTGTTCTCCTTCCCGTCGACTCGCGTGATAGTAATGATATTCTTGTTGACGTAGTCGCGGAGGAAATGAAGTCTGATGTCGATGTGTTTCATCTTCGTGTGCCCGTGAGGGTCGTGTGCGCATGCGACGGCGCCGTTGTTATCGCAGTAGATGGTCGTGGCCGCGTTCTGCGGGTACCCTAGTTCTCCGAGGAACTGTCGTAGCCACATGGCTTCGCAGGCCGCTTGAGTGAGGGCCAGGTATTCGGCCTCGCAGGAGGATAGGGCCACCACAGCCTGTTGTCTCGAGCTCCACGCGATTGGGGAGTTCCCGATCATCATTACGAATCCTGAGATCGACTTCCTGTCCTGGCTGCTTGCCCAGTCTGAGTCGGAGAAACCGCGGAAGATGGGGTAAGGGTCGTCGATTTGGCCTAGAACGAGTCCAATTGACCGAGTGCCCTGCAGGTAGCGTAGGAGGTGTTTGGCCGCGTTCCAGTGAGCTCTGCCGTAATTAGACATGAACTTCGCTAGTTCTCGTACGGCGAATGAGATGTCGGGACGCGTTGTGTTGGCCAGGTACATCATCTTTCCAACGACTGCGCAGTACGGCTCCTTCTGCATCTCCAGACGTTCTGCTTCGGTCTTCGGGCAGTCATCCGTGGATAGGTGCGTCTTGGGAGGTAGTGGCGTGGATGCGGCGTTCGAGAATTCCATGCCGAACTGGCGGAGGATAGACGTGGAGTAGGGTTCCTGGGATATTATGATCGATCGTCGTGAACGGTACCTGATGATCTTGCATCCCAGGTGCCAGTCTAGTGGGCCGTTGTCGGTGATCTCGAATATGTCACCAAGGTCCTTTGTGATGAGGTCTGATTCGTCCTCGCCGGGCGTGCTGAGCATGATGTCGTCGACGCTGGTAGCTGATGCGGACTGGACTTCCTCGCGTTTCCTTACGTGGACGCTCCAGTCTGTCTCGCATCGCCTGAACCCTAGAGTCTCGTACTTCTGGTTGAACGTGATGTACCACTGTCTTCCGGCCTGCTTCAAGCCATACAGGCCTTTCCGTAGTCGCCAGATTCCAGTCCCAGCGAACTCTGGCGCACGCAAATAGATTTCTTCATCTAGAGGACCGTTCAAGAAGGCAGTCTTGATGTCGATACTCCGTAGATAGAAGTCTTGGGATGCAGCGATCGCGAGTAGCGTTCTGATGGAGTCCCACCGGGCGACCGGCGCGAAAGTGTACGTGAAGTCTTGCCCGGGGATTTGAGTAAACCCCTTGGCGACGAGTCTGGCCTTGAATCGCGAGATGTGCCCATCAGAATTCCGTTTGATGTGCAGGACCCATTTGGCGCCGACTGCCTTTCTGCCTGGGGGAAGTCGATCGACCTCGGTGTAGACACCCTTGGCCTTGAGAGCTTCGGTCTCCTCGTGCAACGCGGCGAGCCAGTGGTTCCAGTATGGGCCGTTCTGGGCTTGGCGTATAGTGAGGGGATCCGTGGCTGAGGGATCGTCGATTGGCGTCATGGCGTTGAGGGCTACAGCAGACATGGGTTGATCGGAGTCGAAGAGAGATTCGCAGATCTGAGCTAGTTGTACGGGGTTCGGGTCGTCGATCTCTACCTCGTTGTCTGAGATGATCCGTACGTTGTCTGCGAGTGTTCGTACGTTCGTGTCCGCATGGTTAAGCGTGACAGCTCCACGTTTCACCTGCACCCTCAGGCCCCCTTCGGACGAATACTCGGAGTTGTCAGTACTGCGGTATCGCGCGGGAAGGCCACGAGGTCGCGGAGGGAGTACGACTGCCTCTTCAGGCAATCTTTCCTCGAGCGCCTGCGGGGTTTCAACGCTTGGCTCGGCAGGCTGATCGCGCTGGGCGTCATGATCTGCGGGCGGCGCTGGGGTGGTGATTCGTTCTGGCTTGTCGACATGTCGCGTATCACGTGGGTACAGTAGGTCCTCCCATAGGGGAGAGGAGAGGGAATTGTCGCAAGACATGGGTGGTTGGTCATCGAGGAATACGACGTCCCGCCTGACGAGTACGTTGTGGTGATCGGGCAACCAGATGAGGTAGCCTTGGGCGTCGCGTGCGTAGCCTACGAAGCGACCCAGTTCTCCTCTAGGCTTCAGCTTTGGCAGCTTGTCTGAGGTGACAACGCGCGATACGACGCGTGAGCCAAATACTCGGATGTGGGAAAGGTCAGGTACGCCATGTTTCCACACGTGGAACGGCGTCTTGTCTCGCGGTAAGGCTGCGGTAGGAGATCGATTCAGCAGGTGGGCTGCGCATTGGACGGCTAGGGGCCAGAACCAGTCGCTGAGGCCGGCGTCCAACAGCATAGCACGCGCCATTGACGTCAGCGTGTAGTTGAAACGTTCGGCCACGCCGTTCTGCTGGGAAGCGTCAGGCACAATCTTCTCGTAGGTGATGCCTTCAGCCTCGCAGTAGCGCTTGAATTCGCCTGAGATCAGCTCGGAGCCGTTGTCGATCCGGATGACGACGATTTTGTTGCCGGTAGATAGTTCTACGGCGGACTTGTACTTTTTGAATTCTGAGAACGCGTCGGACTTCTCCTTCAGGAAACGAGGATCGGCCCAGCGCGAGGCATCGTCTGTGATATTCATGAAGTATTTCACATTGCCGAAGCCTAAGGGGAAGGGGCCGCAGAGGTCGATATGAACTCGATATGCGACTTGGTCGGAACGGGTGTGAGAGACCTTTGGAAAGGGTAGGCGCTTTATGTTTGCGCGTGCGCATATCTCACACTTCGTAAGGGCTGCGTTACTGGGTTTGACCACAACTCCAGTAACGACGCGCTCGAGCCCTTTAACGCCTATATGGCCCATTAGGCGGTGCAAAAACCCTCACTGACTTGGTGAGGCTTCTGCTTCCGCGAAGTAGAGGCGGCGCTGATGGGACTCGGCGGTGAGATCCTATCGATGAGGGGAGTGGAGATGCGATCGGCCAGGGACACGTGGTTGGCCTCGAGCCTACTGCCGAGGTTCCTGGAGAGTGGGCGAACGTTAAGTCGGTATAGATCGTTCGCCTGGATCTTCCCGGTAATGATAGGCTTCCCATTGGTGGAGAGAATGATGTGGCCACCTTTGATGACGCAGTCGACGCCTCGGCGGTGCAAGCAGCCTTGGGAGATAAGGTTAAGGCGAGCAGATGGCACGTGGAGCACATCCGTTAGCTTGACGGTCGAGAGGACGCCGTTGATGGTGGCAATTAGGTGGACATCGCCTATACCGTGGGCAGAGGTCGATAATGCAGACCCGAATCCCTTGATTGGCAGGGGTGCGATCGCTCGATAGTTGTTGAAGAACGACTTATCGTGGAATATGTGACGATTCGCACCTGAGTCGTGATAGACTTCGTTGAGCGTGCGCGGGTTGGTAGGTACGAGCGCTGTGGTATTGCAAGTGACAGCGGAGATAGGATCGGGCTCGCTGATAAGGTTGAAGGCGTAGTACTCGCCCTCCTGACAAAGGGCGGCAGTGACTTGTGCCTCATCAGCCGCGTCCCTCTCGTGAGAGCATGCCGGTGATGTGCAAGCGACAGCGGCGTTCGCGGTGGTGGCATTCGCGGTGGTGGCGTTGGCAGCGGGCTGGGTAAACGTCTTAGATTTATTCCTGTACGTCACGCCAGTACCATCCTTCGTACGCTGCTCAGGCGGGAGGTGAATATCAGTCCTTCCGCGCCATCCCTCCGGATACTGGCCACACTTGGCGCCTCCCCAGGCGACACAGTTGATGGTCTTGTGACCGCGGCGACGGGGACACAGCGTGTTCTCGCAATAATCGACGCCTTTCTTGGTGGCTGGGGCGGCAGCGTTGACAGATGGAGATCCAGGGCGCTTCGGGTAGAGTGCCTGAGTGTTGTAGACCTCGGCGAGAGCGTCAGCGTCGTGCTTCCTCTGGTTCCAGTCGTGCTGCCTGACCATGGAGAATACAGCCGCCGAAGATAACGGAGATCCGTCACTTTCGGCCTTGTTGAGGGTCTCGAAGAGTCTGCCGCCAAAGTCTGACCACGCGGGAGTTGCCGGTAGGAGATTCGCGATGGTTACCGCAAAGTCGGTGTCCTTGATGCGAGTAGGACTGTGGTTACGGAGTTCGACATACATGACACGCAGCTGGTCGCACCACTTCGTGACGTCCATGCCAGGCTGGCAGGTGAACTTCATGATATTCTGGAATTGAACTTGCGCTCTGGTGAAGTTGACTGGACGGTATTCTTCAGCAAGGAAGTCCCAGATGAACTTGGCGCTGTCCTCGTCTGAGATGAGGGACCGTTTCTCCGGTGTGAGAGCTTCCAGGAGAATGGTACGGGCGGCAAGGTTGCCTCGTGCCCAGGGTTCTCTCTTCTTCGTAGCCTCTTCTACTTCATCCTTATTCCCCTTTTGGACAAACCACTTGGTCTGTCCGGAAGACTCTTCGGTGGCCTGGAAGCGTGCGTCTGCGACGAGTTTGGGAATGACCGGAGCGACGGCCTCGGGCCCTGAGACGTACTTCCATAAATTCAGCAGCTGTAGCTTTGACTTAGCTACGCCAACCCATGCCCCGTACGTATTCTTAACTCCATCGTCAGTCAGTTTCTCTAAGGAGAACCGCTTGTCGATTGAAGGGAAGTCGGTGGTGGTTGTGGTGGCGTCAGGGGTAGACATCGTGAGATTTGATGGAGATGGATGGAGATAGTGCTTTGATAGAACTTTCTGATGAGATTGGATGTCTGATTTAGAGCAGACGGGGCTCATAACCTGTCAATCAGATATGTGGTTCTGGCACAGAGTAAGAGACGATAATTATTGGGCGGAGATGGCCGCACATACCTGGC
>JAXQKB010000202.1:0-44639 GCA_037042295.1 Irpex sp. Y119-03 | reverse complement strand
AAATCCGTAGATAAAATATAAGCGTTCATTCGAGTACTTTTCCCCCATCAGTCGTCAGCGCCTGCGTAACTACAAAATTTCCGAATTTGGAGTTAAGGTTACTTACTGTCCCTGGCCACAAGTGTAGATCCCAGCTCATTGATTTCAGACTGCTATAAACGTGTATGCTCCGAGTCAGGGTAACATGTTTGACTCGCCACTATCGTGTAGATATGATAGAGGTGAGATGGTAATTGAATCTCGGTACCCAAGTCGCAGAGGCAACTCTTGCTCAGCTGGGTTCGAAGTTCCGAACACTGGCGCTGGTGAGACGAACTTGAAGACGAACTTCGTCGCCCGCCTGCAGCCGTCGGCGTGGAACGTCAAGGAGGGTGATTGGCTCGCCTCCGAGTTCGCTGAGTGCGGTGAGGGCGAGGTCGTCTCTTCTCTGTACGTGTGCAGATGGCAAGTCTCGCAGCTTCCTGTACTAGTACAATACGATCAAATACAATTCGAAGTCCCAAAGGCAAGCCAAATCCCGCGCGGCGCGCGATGATATAAATGCTGTTGTGATTTATTTACTTTGGTAGGTGACTACTGGCAGAGGACCGGTCCGATCGTCCTACACTGTACCTCTCACCCGTTGTACAATATACATGAGGATAGTTAGGATGGAACATAACGTCATACATGTTCACAGCTCGACGATCATTGTGTGCTTGTGCTCGGCAAATTCGACACGAAGAGAAGCCACGCCACGGCTCGCGCAGGGTGATTTCCAATGAACGCACCAATCCTTGCGGCCGCCACGACACTGCAAGCGACGACTCCCCGACTGGGAAGACAGTCCCGAGAACAAGAGTTGTGGTGCCCCAAGGATTGATGCGTGTATCCTGCGGGAGTTCGTCCACGATCTTACGCAAATGGAGACCGGAGCATAACTTGAAAATGTGAGGGAAATATAGCAAAACTGTGGTGATCGGGTGCATGGATGAAAGATCCTTGAGAGTGATGAAGTTGGAGATGGGGAAATTCACGTTGTTGGGCTTTCGTTACTGACCTGGACTATATATACACATTTGTGCGGCTAAACTGTTGCTGTCTAGCCTTGCGCTTGCTTGTTTGACAGCCCCACTGATTAGATCTGGCGCATGATTAAGCTTGAAGCCGAGTTTGTGCGATATCGTGGTGATATCGCGAGCTTTCGAAGCCCTATTGAAGTGCTGCGGTCAAGCGAGCGTTATTACTTAGGGGCACAATGCGTCCGTCTAGTGATGCTGTGGCTTTGCAGACCGATCGAAGGGAGGTTCCATACAATGGCGGAATGGAATGAGACAATGACGCACTGTCGAAAAAGCTACGATCAGGTTCCCAACATGAATCGCTACTGGCTATACTGTGTCGTACTTACTAGCATTGATCCTCGCTGCCTGCGGCTACTACTGGTACCGGGTACCGACTGAGATAGCACCTGTCGGAGGATACTTAGATGCCAACTTGTGGGGTACTGTATGGAGTGCTTGCAAAGAGAGGCCGTCGCCACTATCTGGCATGTGAGAGAATCTGATGTCAGAGAGCATATCGAGCGTTCCGTGCGAGGAGCTTCCATGAGTTCCATAACAAGAAAGCCCCACGAATTGTCCGACCCTCGAGTCTGCAGACTCATAGAAGACGTCAACGTGAAATGGAGAATTGGAGAAGAATGACCTAGTGGTATGCTTATCTACCCATTCGAGAGATCCTGCGAATTGCGAGTCTCCTTCTGTTTTCTCGATCTTGCGTACATGAGCGTGGACGGCCTCGAAAAGGGCCGCAACACACTTTAGTCGTGGCTCTGTGACGATGGTATGTGGTCGGGTGTGTGGATTTGTTTTAGCCTTCAACCGCGGAGAGTTGCTGTAGCCACTAATCGCCCATCAAAATAAGTTGGGTGAGTTTGTCAAGAAATGCGAGCCGTATTTTAGTCCAACGGTGGTCCAAAATGCGACGCACGCGAGCGATTCCACATCAAAATCTACCATCAAGTTAGTTTCGACAAAGTATTCTGAAATTAGTCATAGGACAGACCGTAAATGTAAACAGCATCTTCCTTGACTTTCAAGTTCTTCGCCAACTTGCTTGCCATGAAGAACGTCGTCCCAATATGTTCCCTGATAGGTTTGCGCTGATTATCGTGGACGGCAGGCCGGGCAACGTCGTTAGAGTCGCCGCTAACCACCTGGCCGCCAAGCTTGAGATACTCTCCATTAGTGTTACGATGGTGACCGCTATCTAGTATGTGATGGCTGAGATGCGTAGAGGACTTGGAGGGGACAACCTGTAATCCCAATTTCCCCGCATGGCCGGCCCTCCTTCAGCGCCGCGATAGTGAGCCGTCATACGAAGGCATTGGTTGAAAGACAGCAAAGGACCTAAGACTTCAAGCTTCAAGCACTCAGACCTTTCTCAGTATACTAGTAGCAAGGGGGGATGATGAGCGACAAAAGTCAGCCTGCGAGGATGAGATCCGCTTTATAGAAGCGCCAATCAACCAGCCGACCAGCTGTTACCAGTCAGCCACCTTCTACCCAGACGCACCGATCACTACCTTTTGGGTTATTTGGCCATCTTGACGACTGAATACCGAGTTACATGTATACATCGCGGATACATAAATCTAGACATACAGGGAACTAAGTCTGACGGATGAATTTGATGATCATGACCTACCCCCAACGCGCAGGCATTCTATAGCACCGCTGAACCGGACTTTCCAACTTAATCTGTTGTTGCGCTCTTTCCACCTCGGTAAGATGACCGATTTGCTGCAGTGCGTAATCTATATACTGCGTGAAGTGGTCAAAGAGATCATCGGGTTTCCTCCGCTCGTATGACGGTGCCCTTTGTAGGTAGATATGTCGGAGGTCTTTTATCATGAACGTATTACCACCGACAGCGTGGTAAAAGTAGAAGTACACGCTCAAGAACGGGTGATGTGAAGATGTTGCCTTTGGTCCGTAGAGCCCTTTTTTCCTTAAAGCAGTGAGCATCTTCGGAGTGGTTGTTTTGTTGATCCACTTCGAAAGGGCTGGCTCTGTCGACTCCACGAGACGACCTTCGTCGTATCGGGCAGTGACCCAAAGAGTCACATATGCAAGCGATTCTGCATCGAAGGCTGACAATAAATCAGCTCCAGCACAGTATATTGGCACCCATGACTGAACAAAGCAGAACACACCGTAGACGTGAGCTAATACATCACCTTTGCCCATGTTCTCCACATACTCTAATGGTGTAAAAGGCATGGTCCCAGTACGCTCGACTACCGTTTTGTGTTTATCTTCATGAATGTCGGCTAAGCCGAAGTCCTTGACCATACAGCTAGTGCAGTGGAAGATGTTGCTTCCCGCCTTTCGGGGCATATAGTGACCTATTGACCTGTCAGCTCGAATGACCCACTGGCATATGTGTGCCGTAGACATTGAACTCCACGCACATACAGGGCAGCCTGAGTGTCCGAATGCTGGAATGATACCGAGACTGGCGTCGACATTTTCGATATTGTAATCTGCTGGCCTGCGAGCCAATCGCAGCACCTTGTTCAGGTCAGCTGTAGTCGAAGAAAGTGTTGTCGTACATCGCGGTTTCAACCAGCTGTGTCTTGAATATTGATAGTATGTCGTCCAAACGTTCCGAGTCAGTGACAGCGCTGCGTTCCGTGCGCCTACGTATACTATAAGTTGGCTACTTCGGGAAGTTGAGTGTGGTTGACCGCCAACGTCTTACACATCCTCCGACTCGTCACGCCTCCTTCCGTTCTTTCCCTTGCTTGCTGATTATACGCGCTCTCCAAGTGTACGTGGGTTAGAGGCTGGCGCCCTCCGTCCGATTTCCCGTTTTGCTCGCGCGACTCGAGGGAATAACGCAGCGTAACGCTTTTAGGGTCTTGTGTTTTGTAGTCGGCGTCATTCATATTGTACATGTTAACTCGCTACGACCTGTATAATATGGATCCGGTACGTACCGGGGTACTTATGCGAGCGGAGCGAGGAGTCACAGTTGCGTCGGGCGCGCGAAATTTCAGCATTCTCATTACTGTATCCAAGTTGAATATCGATCTCCGTGGCTAGGTGTGAGCAGTACTTACTACTTAGTACCATCCATCTGTGAGACGTGACATGATTGACACAACTAATCGTCGCTGCTGAGAAATATGGCCCCGGGGCTTTCGTACAACATCAGTGAACGTAGAAGATTTTTTCCAACCTATAGCCTTCATTATTAATAGAAGGACTAAGTAATACAATAATTAGTAAGTAGTACTGGCGGTCTCCCCGGCGCCCCTCGTCGAAGCCGATCAACTTCAAAATTCGAAAGACTATAATCTACAGTGATAGCACTGTACACGGGTCTATGTGGGTGAATAATGACAATGTACTAGTCTACAACTTCAAACATAAGTCCCAGAGTATGGAAGATCGATGTCAGAAGAGGATACCAGGTACTTATATGGCGGAGACTTGCCTGAGTGGTGATGACAGCCTCAAGGGCAAACTTCGAGGTGCGTCTGGGGGCTGAAGACAGTTCCAACGGCGCAGTTTGTACTACTTACTGTGACTGCGAAAGTGAAACGTTGTTATAGCCATGGCTGACTCATTGTGTTACGCGGGCACAGCGTGCCGGCCCATTACTTAAGTCATGCCCTGGCAGCATCTTTCTCATCTATAGGTACACTAGTAGTATGAGTATATCAATGCAATCGACACTATACACATGTACCTACAGGTGAGTCCAGCTTGTATAAATCGGGAGCTTGGCTTGTTTAGAGCCGGCGGCTCGTATACATAGGCTCGGGGTACAATATGCAGCTGCAGCTAGATCAGTTCTCCATCGTAGGCTTGGAAACGGCGTAAACCAGCATCTATCCTTGTGCCTCAGATTGCTTGTCGACTTGAAGCTTGAAGTCTTGTAAACACATACCACCTTACACTGCGGCACCGTGAGTCCGTGACAGTGCGCACCGAACCGGCCGCACTAGGCAGCTAATTATAACGTTACTCTCTGTGACAGCCCGCACACGGAGGGCGCGCGACGCCAAGGTAAGGCAAGGGTGCGCATCAAGGGCGTGGGAGACGGAGACAGCGGACCGCCCGGGAAGGAGCGGGACGTCGGCGAAACCGCGGATATAACGACATCACGTGATGAGTGGGCGAGGACAGACCGAGTAAAAAGCCCGATTTGGGAAATCGGAATTGGCTAACTCTGTCTATTCTACACACTTCGCTTAAACCTCTACCACCACCGCTGGTAGTCTTCAAATTATATGTCAAATGTCAGTCAACAACTCCTCTCAGGTATTAGTTTGCGCAACCTCTTCTACAAGTTGAACTGACAACGATATTGTATAGGTGCATTGTCGGGGTTCGCGTCAGGGATATGTCTGCAGCCGTGTATGTTGTACCTACGACGCGAAGCTCGAACAAGTACTAATTCAATACTCTGCTACTAGTTGACCTCTTGAAAACGCGTATGCAACAAGGAGACGGAGGAGCTGTACCCGCTCAGTGCGTGTCTACAGTGGTCTTTATACTATGTACTAACTCCGTACCAGACCTGGTCGCCGTATCCTATACGTGACGCGTGAAGTCATCCGTACAAACGGGTTCACCGGCTTATGGAGAGGAACCACCGCTACTCTACTACGGTACGCGTCTTCACCACTTACCGCATCCCCTGAGACTCAGACGTCACTACAGAAACGTCCCTGGAGTAGCAATGTACTTCACCGGGCTCACTCAGTTACGAACTTTCATGGCCACCTCCCCTTACTTCTCCTCTATGCAAGCGCCAGGCAAACAGCAATCTCACGGAAGCACTCTCCCCAAGCTCAGCATGCAAGGAAACCTCGTAGCAGGTGCCGCAGCGCGTGTCTCAGTCGGATTCGTCCTCAACCCATTCACAGTCCTCAAAGCTCGATACGAAGTTCGTAAGCCAAATCTCTCACTCATCATTCTCCCCGTTCCGTCCGTCCCGAGAGACTGACCTCCAAATTGTCTTGTTCGTGTCTGTATAGAGCAACCTGTATAATTACACCAGCCTCTGGGGCGCGTTCCGCTCGATCGCACGAGGCGGCCCGTCCGAGCTCTTCCTCGGGTTCTGGCCCTCAGCCATCCGCGACGCACCATACGCAGGACTCTTCGTCGTCTTCTACGAAGTCATAAAACAAGAAACAGGTATCTGCTCTCCTTCCATCACTTCTACTTTGCGCTGACACTGACTTGGCGTGGACAGGCAAGCTGTTGCCGGCGAATTCGTCGGTACAGGCGGCGAGCGTGCATAGCTTCGCGGCTGCGTCGTCGGGGGCCATCGCAACGCTCATAACGCACCCGTTCGACGTCATCAAGGTCTGTCGTCCGTACGGTTCATGTGTTGAGAGTTTCCCTAATAGTTCGAGCATTGTTTAGACGAAGATGCAGGTCCGCTCAGAGAAGCGGTACCACGGCGTGCTGCAGACTTCAGCGACGATCTGGCGGGTACGTCCTCCATAATATCTAAAGCACACAGGCTATCCGTTCGGCTAACACCTGTTATTCACTAGCAACGAGGCATTGAAGGGTTCTTCGACGGGGCGACTTTGCGTTTGTCTCGCAAGGTGCTAAGCTCGATGATCGGCTGGGTCGTCTACGAGGGTCTGCTCATCTTCATCAAATCACGGACTAGTAGAAAAGAAGAAGAAGAAGCTTCCGCTTAGAGACTCTACTACTTATACATAGTGTGTCGCTAGATGTTCCCTACTTACTGCTAGTCCATTGTAATCCGTTACAGTATGTCGTACCATACTATACCATCCATCTCTCAATTCAACACCATTGAACTCTGGATCGCGTGTTATGAGTATTGCTTCTGGATGGCCTTCGCGATAGTCTGCAGCTGTATATTTGACGTCCCCTCGTATATCGCGCCCTGCAACGAACCCAACCACCATCAGCACTCGCTCACACGCCCACACACAGGCCAACCAATCATCACATAACACTCAAACATGCACTCACAATCTTCGAGTCCCTCCAAAACTTCTCAATCCCCGTCTCCCTCGTAAACCCAACACCCCCCGCCCACTCAATAGCGGCACCAGCCACCCTCTGCGCAACCCCACTCGCCCAATACTTCGCCATCGCCGCCTCCGTCGTGAACGGCCTTCCCTCGTCCTTGAGCCGGGCGGCGTTGTACGTCAACAGCCGGGCGGTCTCGATCTGGATGGCCGCGTCTGCGATGGAGAATTGCATGCCTTGGAAGGTACCGACGGCTTGTCCGAATTGGTGGCGCGTGTAGGTGTAGGGGACGGCTTTTGAGAAGGCGCCTTGGGCGAGGCCTAGCATTTGGGCGGCGATGCCGATGCGGCCTGGGAGGAAGGGGTGGGTTAGCGGGTGTGGGGGGTTGGTTGGGGCGGTGGGTGCGTACCTTCGTTGAGGATCTCGATGGCGATCTATAAACGCAAGGTTAGTGAGCCTTGGCAGTTATGTATAAAGGGTAAGAACGCACCTTGTACCCCTTCCCAACCTCACCAAGCACATTCTCCTCCGGCACCCTCAAATCATCAAAGTTAAGCGTACACGTCGACGACGCCCTAATACCCAACTTCTGCTCCTTCTTCGCAATCTGCACGCCCATATCCTTCGTCGCGATGAAGCACGTGATACCCTTGTATCCCTTGCTAGGGTCCACGTTGGCGAAGATGAGGAAGAAGTCGGCTTCGTACGAGTTGGTGATCCACATTTTGGACCCGTTGAGCACCCATGAGGAGCCGTCTTTTTTGGCGCGGGTTTGTAGGGCGAAGGCGTCGGAACCGGAGGCTGGTTCGGAGAGGCAGAAGCTTCCGAGCTGTTCGTAGAGGAAACTTAGTTCAGGGCGACCAATTAAAGGCGGGAAGGCGGGAATACGTACTGACGACTCGGCGAGTTTGGGTAACCACTTTTCTTGCTGCTCCTTCGTGCCGTACTTGCGGACTACGGTATTGACGAGCGTGTTATGGACGTCGCACATAACGGATACGGAAGGGTCGACCTTTGCTAGCTCTTCAATCGCAATGATAGCAGCGGTAAATGACGATTCGGCTCCTCCGAAATCGGAGGGAGTTTCTATTCCCATCAACTATGGAATGGTGATATGTGAGCAAAATGCATATACGAGCATGGGTGTGTAGAAGACTGCGTACCCCTTGCTCGAAGAGGCCTTTGATGACTTCTGGGTCCATCATCTCGTTCTCGTCCATCTCGCGTACTTTGGGTCCTACGACGTCCTGTGCGAATCGCTGGACTGTACGAGGGGTCATTACTCGAATGAAGACATAGCCAAGACGGGTGACTGACCTGTTTCGCGTAGCATCTCCTCCTCTTCCGTGAACTTGTTCAAGGAGTTTAATATAGGTTCTGAAGCAGCTATTCTCGTCGTAGAGAAGCATTTCCTGGCCAATATTATATGAGCAATGATCATTCCACCTAAACGACTTCAATCTAACCTCGACGCTGACGCTCTCAACGCCGTGTTTTGACGGAACGACGCCGACTTGAGGGCCTTGCTGGTTGCTGAACGAAACATGTCGGCTAGTTGTGTGAGTCGTCGTCGAAGGTGAAAGGCTAATTAGAGTGAGGGATCGCCCGAGAGGTCAACTTTATGAACAGTTCACAAGCGCTCGTATGACCCGTTCGGATCTAAGGGAGTGCGGGGAAGTTTATTCACATGCGATCATTTCTCCCCGCAAAAGACACGCGTCATGGATCACCGGCACTTTGTTCCCGGACCCGACTCGAGCATCTCGACGTCTTCTCAGCCAGTGTGTACAATGCACTTCAAGTTACTGTAGGCCAACAAGTACTCCGAGTTGGTGAGCATGAGTCGTTCTGTTGGTTGGCTATAAACGAATCCAAGTCGCTGTAGATTATACACGGTCCATTGGATACCACTGCCGGTAGGCATGACTGATGCGAGGGCAGCTTACCTGGACACATAATTCGAAGTTCGAGTCCAACTTCGGTCATACAAGTCGCGTTTTTAGAGAAGTAGACCCCGGATGGCCTGACACGCATACATCCGTGGACGACAGCTCCGAAAATTAATCCAATGATATGGATACTGTACTAAATAAGTACTCTGGGGTAATTACCGGTGCGTACTCGAAGCTGGCTCGATGATAGTAGCCGGCGTCATTAGCTGTCTGGCTTCGAGGACAAGTGCCTCTCTATCCAATTCACGATGTCCTCAAAATATTTATCCTTGAATTCAGGGTCGGTAAGGAGATCATGCCATGCACCCTGTAAGTAAGACACTGTAAGTCCAGTTGCAAAGGAGGTCGAGACTCTACGCAGACGTACATCGTATTCCACAAACTCCTTGTCTGGTGCTTGGAGAAGTTCAGCGAACTGCTTTGTAGGTGCGAAAGCGTTTACCTGCACGCAGTCAGTTAGTTATGAGGGCGGTACATAGGTGTTACTTCTAAAGACACTCACCACGTCTGCGGTCCCGTGGAGAATCAAAACCTATTAGCAAATAAGTATACTACACAATGTATAGTACGGATCTACTCACCGGTAAATCGTCTGGCCAGTGTTTATAGCCCTCTCGTAGGAGGTACTCTCCCTGTATGCCGGGGCGTCGTCAGATCAGTATCTAGCCCACACACGAAAAGGCCATACATACCCTATCAATCATATCCAAAATACTCTGCCCCGTACCAACAGACTTGATCCAAGGGTCCTTCAGAGCTGATTCGCCCACCGCTGGATCGCGCGAAAGGTCCTGCGCATAATCATCAGCAACTAATAACGCTTTAAAGGCACGAAACGGTTGTATTACCTCGACTTGAGGCGGCGTGCTGATAGGCAGATTTGGAAAACCTTTCGACACCATCCGCACCACAAATTTGAGAGCGGAAGAGGGGTCCTTACGGCCAATTTGTATGAGGGGGCTAGATGAGATTACCCCAGCGAGAAGTTTGACAGTTGCCTTCTCAGGAGGGGTGGTAGCTCGTGTGGCAAAGCCAAGTACCGAACCTCCAGCCTTTGAAACATACGTAAGTAGGCGTATTAAGTTACACGACCTCGCACATACCATCGAATGGCCCATGAGGAACACCGGCACGTCCTGTCCAAAACTCGTCTTCGCAAGTTTCACAGCCCACTCCAAATCAGCCATACGTTCCTCCGCTCCCCCAGCGCATCCATACGCACTCCCAGAACTCCGATGTTCTGTATCCAGCGCAGTCCTCCCGAACCCGCGTTGGTCGAAAGTTAACACAGCTATGCCCCGCGACGCCCATCTCGCGTGTACCTCGGGGTACGCGTATCGGTCGACATGCTCGAGGTATCCGTGAGCGAATACTAGAGCTGCACGAGTACGGGTAGGAGAGGGGGGTCTGTAGATGCGGGTGTAGAAGGCTGTGTGAAGTGGTCCTTGTAGCCATGACTCTGTGTAAGTTTTCTCTGTCGACATGATGAGAGACGAGGATGGGATGGGGTGATGGCTTACTTTGGTTCGTGGTACATTCTATTTATTGCTCGTATATAGAGCATCTGCGGGTCGGATAAAACAATGCTCAGCTAGAGCCCGATCGGCGCTGATGCACATGAAGCAGTGAGCTACTTACTAGTCGTGAAGCCAGTAAGTTCGGGCGGTGGGATACCGCTCGGTCGATGTTTGCAAGCTATGAGGCTCCCGAGGGCTAAATATGGCGCACCAAGTCCAGACTGTGAACCCAAGCTAAACAGAAAATAAGTATCAGTGAACTTGAACAACGTCCAAAAGAAGCCAGCGACGCGGAGAAGAATCCCATCATGATCTCGACGCGCGCTTAATCCACGTGGAGGGCGTGTAGATCAATACCAAGCGCCCATGTATGTAATCTTGGAAAGCTGCCGCGGCAGATATCTCTCGACCGAGCTTGCGAGTCCTCGCCGCCGACCTCTCTCGTCGTCCTACGAATTAGCTCATTTCGTTGTTGCTAATCTTCGGTTGCGAGCTATTGTCTAGGTTGCAAAGATGAAGGTCGTCTCGACATTTCACCAGCCGTCTTCAGTGACAAGCTCGGTGAAGTGCTCTCTCATACCGGGGGCCGAGCTCGGGCATCTGGTCGTAGCTAAAGCCAGTCGCATTGAGGTGTCTGCGATCACACCGGAGGGGCTCAGTCACGAATGTAGTTTGGAGATATGGGGGAGAGTGTTGTCGTTGAAGGCAGTGCCGGCCAAGGTATGTCGTCATACTTGTTTGTGTCCAGTGTAGGATACTAACTAGACTTAGGATTCATCGGCATCCAACCTCCTTGTACTGCTAGATCATCCTCACCCCAAGCTACTCCTGCTTGAATATGTGACCAAGGATGGGGCTCCTACGCTTGTGACTACCTGGCATTCGGACCTACACGACCGTCATGCCCGCCATGCAGAATACTTTACCGGGATGGCCACCAGTGCATTCGGCGAGGTCGCAGTCGTAAGCTGCTACGCCGGTAAACTCAAAGTAGTTTCGTTCGATAATGGCCGAGTCAGCCAGGAGTTCGACGTAGTGTTCGTATTTCTATTCAGGTTCTTCCGAAGAGATGCTAATAACACTGCACCCTTATAGCCTCCCGGAGCTGAATCTCTTGTCTCTGGCGTTCATAGAGACCAACACCGAAACATATACCCTTGCCATTCTGCATGTTGATCACTTACGCCGAGCTCAATTGCTGGCACGAGATCTTGACATCGAGGCTCTCGAACTCTCAGCCAGGCCCTCCGTCCAATTCCAACGAGCCATCCTCCCAACAAACGCATTCCCAGAGCCATACGAGGGTCTAACTCTCGTCCCAGTTCCGTCGTTCTCGCTTCAGCCCTCTCCCTCCGGCGAGGACGTTCAATGTCTCGGCGGTGCACTTGTTCTAGGCGGTCGTAGGATCCATTTCGTGGAAGCAGCTACTGCTGAAGAGCAGCGGCAAGAGAAAGGAAAGGAGAAACGACAGTCCCAACGGAAGACGAGTGCCTCGGAAAAAGTTCAGAGACAGGCCAAGATAAAGGAGAAGGAACGGGAGGCGAAGAAGGTCAAGTCGAAGGCAGCCGTGAAGTGGCCGTGGAGTGAGGTGACAGCGTAAGCCGTCGCGCGTTGAACGAGTGTTGCCGATCTTATTGAATGCTTTGACAGATGGTGTCCCGCTGATGACGACGGGCGCCGCTTTTTCGTTGGCGATATGTTTGGCCGCCTTGCCCTCCTAACGATCACCGACACCCCTGAGCTTGTCTTGCTCCCTATCGGAGAGGTTAGTCATGTTATCCTCTTCATACTACTTTACTGACATCTTCGATATCAGATATCGGCACCAACGACACTGTCGTATTTGTCTTCTCAGGTTCTGTACGTAGGCTCGCACACAGGTGACGCGCAGATCATACGAGTGCATGCGACGGCACAAAGCGATATCGACCAGGATACTCTACCAATACCCAATGGCATAACCACAGTGAACCCTCAAGCTCTCTCAACTGACCCTCGAAGTACTCCCTCGGCCGATGAAGACGATGTAGAGATGGAAGGTGTCGAAGACAAAAGATCGAGTAAAGCTGGCAAGATCGTGGCTCTCAAAGGTACACACATAGAGGTCCTTGACCGCTACCGTAACTTGGCACCTATTCTTGATGCTGTAATAGCCGATACAGACGAGAGTGGTCAGGTACGTGGCCTCAGCTTTGCGTAAGGTGCTCGTGAATGATAATTTTCTCTTTAGCCTCAAATAGTCACATGCTCAGGTGGAGCAAATACTGGGAGTCTCAACGTGGTCAGAACTGGAGCCGACTTCCAAGAACTGGCTGTACTCGGAGATATACCGCATACTGCCAGAATCTTTGCTGTTCGTGACTCTTTCGAAGAACAGTAAGTGTCAGCGTTGCGCTTCTACCCATAAGCTAAAACTTGGAATGTAGATTGGATTCTCATATACTGTTGTCCTCCCTGCATAAATCGCATCTATTGCGTATAGACGGTCGCGACAGTATCACACATGTCGAACCTGGATCTTCAGCTCTCATCACGGATCAGCCTACGTTGGCTCTGGCTAACATTGCACGCCGAGTACAGCGAACAGGTGCCACCGGCACGTCATCTGCCTATGCGGATTCGCCATACGTGATCCAAGTCACGCCCAAGAGTGTCAATCTGCTCGAATACGACGCTACGTTGAAGACCTTCAACCGGGTTGGCGCAGCCTGGACTCCTGAACAGGGAAGCGAAAGACGTCCTCGCGAGATTGTGGCGGCCAGTGTTAACGCGAGTCAGTTCGTCGTTGCGCTTAGTGGTGGAACAGTCGTCGTTCTCAACCTTGGATTCGATGATCAGTTGAATGTTGTAAAGTAAGCAAACCTCTCTGCCTGTATGTTATTGACTACATAGTTGAGCATGTTTTGCACAGATCGCGCGAATTCCCAGGAAAAGAAGTATCGGCAATCTCGTGTGCGCCGTTCGATCCCTCAAAGCCATACACATCCCATATCGCCGTCGCATTCTGGGGCTCGAACGACGTACAAGTAGTCAGTCTAAAGGACCCAAACAACCTGCTTGATCCTCTCTGCACCAGCCCGAGCCTTCCCGCCCTTCCCTGTTCCATACTTCTCCACAACTTTGGCACGGGTACCAAGTCGAAGGACCCTGACTACCGCCCATTCGTGGTGGTGGGTCTCGCAGATGGAAATGTTGCAACTCTCAGTCTTCAAGGGAAGGAGCTGAAGGACCTCAAGGTGTTCTCGTTGGGTGCTTCGCCTGTGTCTGTTGGTGTGACGACGGTGGATGGTAAGAGGACGGTGTTTGCGAGTGGGAGCCGGGTATCGGTGTTCTACTGGGATAGACAGCGGTTGAGGCAGTCTTCGGTCATGACGAAGGTAAGCAGGCTTTCTGATCTTTAATTCGTGGTGTATGCTAATGTCATCTTTGCTACAGGATGTCGCAGCTGGCGCCAGCCTCAACACGGCACATTACCCATCGTGTCAAATCCTCGCTACATCAACATCACTAGTCATCGGCCAGATTAGCGGAATCGATAAAATGCAGATACGCTCAGTAAGTCATATGATGAAAGACAGAATATCATGCTTAACTTCCTCTCAGGTCAACCTCGGCCTACGGACGCCTCGACGAATAGCACATCATGCAGGTCACAATGCATTTGGAGTGGCATGCGTATCCGAAAACCCGCAACGTATCGCGCAATCGGATATCCAGACTAGCTCGTTCGTCATATTCGACGGGGCGACATTGACAGGTAAACCCAACCTTCTCCATCTGCATTCTTCATACGCTCATCTAACATTGTTCAGAACTAAGCGAATATGAACTCGAGCCGACGGAAGCCGTCACCGCTGTCACGTCGCTCTCTGACTCCAGTTCATCCACCTCTGCCGCGTTTTGCGTTGGCACTGTGCGAATACAGGTGGGCGAAAGCGAGCCTGAGATGGGCTATATCCGGCTATTTGAGGTCGTAGGACCTGAGCGGGAGTTGAAGTTGGTGGCGGAGCAGCAGGTGGATGGGTGCGTTTATGCGATCGACACTGTCAATGGGTTGGTTGCTGCTGCTGTCAATACCTCGGTATGTCATCGTACACAAATATTTCCGCTGCAAGGAGACTCATAATGGTGTATAGGTGGACCTCTACGCGATCGTGCACAACGAAATCACGAATATTACGACCCTCAAACGCGTCGCTCGGTGGAACCACAACTACTTCGTTACAAGTTTGGTAGCGAAAGGCGATAGACTCATCGTTGGAGATGGGATCAGTTCTGTATCTGTCCTGCAGGTGAAGGAGCATAATCTGGAGACGGTCGCAAGGGACTACACGCCTCTCTGGCCACAAACTGTTGAAGGGATAAAGGATGACGGAGTCATCGGGTCTAACGTTAGTCCTCCCTTGCAAACTACGTCGAACTTCTACGAGAACTGACATTATCTGTTTTGGGATACAGATCGACTGTAATTTGTTTACGTTCAGCATCCAAGACGCCGTCGGAGGGCGCAAACGTCTCGAACGAAACGGATTCTACCACATCGGGGACGTCGTCACCAAGTTCATACCTGGTTCGCTCACCGGCACCTCCCCTCCTCCTCAACAACAACAGCAACAACAAGAGCATGTGAGCCAGACGTTCGAGCCTGAGCATGTGTTCTTTACGAGTTCGGGGCGCATCGGGGTGGTGTCGCATGTTGGGGAGGACGTGGCGTTGCCGTTGACGGATCTGCAGAGGAATATGGCGAGTGCTGTTGTTGGGCCTGGGGAGGTTAATCATAGCAAGTAAGTGTTATTTCTCGGATATCTGACTGGGATAGAACCGGAGTGGGATGTACTGATGACGGTATTTTTATTTTAGATGGCGCACACCGTCGAATGCTCGAGGCACGAGCGACGCGGAGCAAGCCGTCGGGTTCCTCGATGGGGACTTCTTGGAGTTGTTCTTGACGCATGAGAACCAGGATAAGCTGTTGAAGGGGAAGTACCGCGCGGAGAAGGTGAGGATGGAGAAGGAGAGGGTTGAGGAGGTTTTGGAGAAGTTGCAGAGTCTGCATTGAATTGGATTGATGAATCACGAAGGGGATGGTGTATGATTAGTGTAGGTGATGATGCGATGTATCAATATGCTGTAGTGCGCTGTTGTGCGAATAGATGACTTGGAATTCTGTTTGCTTGGAAAATATCTGGCTGACTCTCGGGTGGAAGTACTGCTCCCTGCAATTATTTCGTCGTGTTATTCATTCACATTTCTTCCACAGCCATTTTACACAGCTGGGATATCCCCAGTAAGAGACTCATCGCTACCATACGCTTCCACCCACGCCTTAATCCCTCCAGTCAAGATCCTAGCTTGACTCGTAGTGATCCCAGCCGTGTCCAGTACATCTTGGTACCAGGACGCGACGCGTGAACCCCGCGAGACGAGTGAACACGCCTGGCAGTGGAAGATGACCAGAGGTACGGCTTGTAGTAGCGGGAGTAGCCCAGGTAGAGACTGGTGGAATGATTGTGCAGGGAGGTTGATCGCTGTGCGTATGTAGTTTGTCTAAATATCATGTCAATGGTGTGAGTTAACTGAGATGTGGGAAGAGGGTCTTACGTCCCAGTCTGCCTTGCGCGTATCGACGATGATAAAGTCGACACCAGGTTTCTTTGTGCGTATGAGCTCTGCTACTTCGGACACTGAGATATGCGCCGGGTTGCTCTTCGGCTGTGGAAGTGACTGAGCCCAGGCGGGGGTCTTCTCAGTCCACTGTTCGGGAGTAGGGTATTCAGGCATGGCGTTGACTCTACTAGAAGGTGTAGAACAATATTCTGTATTATATACGATGTCGTGAGGGTGAGAGCAGATGAGGTGTTTCTTGCGCACGACTTACCTGAACGCGTCGATGTGATCTCGATCGTATACACCCACCGACGATCCCTGATATTGTGATAGACGCTCTCCCGCCCCCTTGCAAGATAGCGAGCCTCGGCGCCCGCATTGCATCGGTTCCAATAAGTAAATAGATAAAATACAATACAATACACATCGGGTATCTTTCTCCTTCCTACCACCACCACCGACGACGTCCCCCGACGCTTATAATACAGCCTGGACAACCCTCAGCACGACACCCAGCATACGCATCTCAGGGCCCAGATATCGATGCTCAGGGCACGTATATTCGTTCTCCGCGATATGTCCGCCCATTCTCGTCCAAAATCCCCTTGAGCCTCTTCGCAATCTCCCTCACGCCCTCCCTGCTCACCTCCGTCTCCCGCCACGTCCCCGCCACACTCCAGCACTCGGAGCACGCCTTGCTGGCCGCGCTCACCGTCGCCACCTCCAGCTCGCCCCGTGCGTTCAACGCTACGATCACGTCTACGAGGCGGTTGAACCCGTTTTGCCAGGAGGTGAGGCCGTGGTCTGGGTTTGTGCTTGTGTCGGTGACGAGGTAGGAGGAGGCGAGGCCGAGGCAGCGTTGGAGGGCGCGTTGGTCTATTGACCCTGCGGTTTCTGTCATGCGGGCGACCACTCGCGTTACGAAGGCTCCGTAGTCTGTGTGGGTGAGACCCCTGCTGTGCATGCCTGAATCCTGTTGTTTGCGTTGTTTAGTTGTCTGCTTGTATTCCTATGAGTTTGTAACACATACGCTGGGTGCATTGCTCATCGTATAGTGTGTGTAAGTTGTCTCCTATTTGCAAATCGTGTCAATGCAACCCATGTTTCCAATGCGTGGCATTGAGTTTAAATACCGTAATATCCAACAGGCGTTGGTATCCTCTGTTTCGAGTGTAGAATCTATGTCTCGCGTGAGGGGAATATGTTGCGTGCGACGCTGGCCACACCCGCCGCCGACATACCTGCTCAGAAGACTTTCCAAATGGGGATTGCCCGCCAGGCACGCTCTCATTAGACGCCAGCAATCATAGCCTATTAAATTAGCGCTGGTCCCGAGTGTCTGTGTGTCGTGTCTCACTCTGTCCTCGACGACGCCAACACCGACGGTCGACGATGTCGAACGCTTTCTCCATCACGAAGATATTGTCGGTTCTCACGCCTCCGCCTGTTGTGCTCGACCCAGAGTACGACGGCCTGGAGTTCAGGTGGAAGATGCTCACCTTCAGACCTGCTCGTACGTGTTTCCGCAATTTATCCAACGAGACTCGGTGGTTGTATCCTCGCTCACGCATATGGATTGCAGTGTTCCAGCGCGAGTTGCTGTATGTTCTTGCGATTGTGTTTTATGTCGCTTGGCATTATATTGGGCGAAGCAGTAACTATAAGCGGGCTACTGCTTGGTACGTCACACGGCTCGTTTCTCCCTGTCCAGGGGCTCATTAGCTGTATGTCTTAGGTTCGACGCACATTTCCCGTTGTACGAGGAGCAGTTCTCGAGACCTGTACAAAAGGGCGGTCTAACGCAGGGTATGCACCTCTGCTTTCTCCGCCTTCCATCGCCTGTCATTAACAACTTCACTTTCCAGATGGCTCGTCGGACTTCTTCGCATTCTCGACTGGCAGACGAGCCGTCTCCTCCCTCCACACCGTCATCACACTCCGACCCCGGCACGACTTCTTCCAATATGCGTACCAGGTCGCCAGGAGTGTCATTGACTTGAACTTGAACTACGTCGACGAGATCGAGCTGGACGTTACTTTCCAGGATGGTGTGGCTATTCCGGATACTGTGTGGGCTATTGTTTCCAAGTCGCATTTGAAAGCTGTTAGGGAGAGCCGGTGGGATTTGGTGAGTAGCTTCTACGGGTGCTTTGGTGTATGGGGATATTTACTGGCCTTCGTTCGTCGTTCCAGAGCTTCACGAAGACGTCCGAGTCTTCCAGTCTTCCCTCGTCCGTTACCGTCATGTCAGGTACGTCCTCTTCACACCTTCTCATTTTCATTTGCTCAAGGTATGTTACAGAATTTGCGGACGTCACAGAAAACCTCCTCAAAACGCACGGCCCCCTCTCCCTCGGCGACGTCCTCTCCAACCCCGCCATCCAGCCCTACTTCCGCTCCCTCTCCCTCACAGACCAACCCCGCACCCGCCCACTCTCTCCCCTCACCGCCTCCCAACGCAAGAAACACCTCATCCTCTCTCTCGCCGTCCCACCCACCTCAGATGCCGCCTCCACAGTCCCCCTCGTCACCGCCTTCTTCCAGCTCGCAGACGTCATCGCAGGCGCAGGCGGCTGGGGCATCGGCAAGGGACCAGGCCAGAAGGGCGTTGGGCTGAACGGGAATTTGAGGCCTGAGACGAAGACGAAGTTGAAGGCGGTTAGGGAGAGGGTGGAGAAGGAGATTAAGGAGGAGGCGGTTAAGGAGCAGAGGGAGGAGGCGGAGGCGGAGAAGGCGGCTGCGAAGAAGAAGGCGGAGGAGGAGAGGCTGTCGAAGTTGAGTGCCTCGGAGCAGAAGAAGGTGTGTTGGTTGTGTTTTTCTGCTTGTGTGGTCTGCGGTGCTGATTGAGAGGGTATGTGTAGGCTCTGGAACGCGAGAAGAAGAGGGCGATGAGGAAGACTCAGGGGAAAATGAAGGCTCGGTAAAATGTCTGCTCGAGGAGGTGTTGTGCTATGCGGACTATCGTCTACTGTACAAAATGCGCTGTTGTTTGTCGTACAAGTATTGATGCCAGCTTAATTGCCTCGTTGTTGGCTGGTAGTGACGTAGACCCAAAGGGTCTTCGTATTTCAAACCCTTGACGCAAGCCTGAATTACTGAATTTCAAACGTCGACGTAGTGCATTGAATAGAAAGTTATCAGATAATAAACGTGAACATCCAGCATCTCATCCCCTCTAAATCTCCCTCGTCCGTCCATGAATTACAGCAGCGTGTAAGTAGTCTACTATCAACAGATCTAGACAACCCAGGCATAGGATCCTCTCGGCGTGCTCTATGTAGTGTTCTGCGACGATAAATATCCAGTGGCGGACAAATCTAGGTCGTGAAGTCGATGTGCTGCATCCATCCAGCTGTTGCTCAATCAGCATCCCGGTCATACAACATACAACATCCAAGAGGCCACATACCGAAACAATATACCAATCTCATACTCCCCCTCTCCTCGTTTAGGTGATAGGACAGACCGCCAGCAACACTGCGCCCGCCCGCCTATCACCTCGACTTCCCCAGCAGCCCCTCCCGGAGCTTATGCTCAATAGCGATAACCCTCGCCTCGACCTCTGAAAACTTCTGGATCTTGGCGTCGTGCAGCTCCTTGAGCATCCGCGCCTGCTCGACCTTCATCTTCTTGAACTCGTCGTCGAGCTGGTGGTGCCAGGGGTAGAGCACCGTCGTTTGGAAGCCGAGGGCGGCGGTCGCGATGAAGAAGTTGAGATAGGGGAGGAGCAGGCGGGGGCGGGGACCGAGGACCATGGCGAGTTGCGGTGTGGTGTGGTTATTTGGGTGGTGTGTAATATGTGGTGGTGGGTGGTTTCGTGAACGATTATAACGAGTGTGTTGGTGTCACTGTTGTGTTACGAGGTGCTGGCCACGGTCCTGCGGTCGGGAGGGTATACTCTAGGTGGTCGAGGAGAGGAAGGAAGATTTGGGGAGGTGCTGTGCTGAGCCGGGTCGGGAGTCACGGAGAGGGGGCATTTATGGTCTCCCGGATACATTCGGCCAAAATCTCAAAGTTCCAAAGCGTTCCAGACTGTATTTGTAGTATTTGTAGTGATTTGTAGTGCGAACTCGTGTGCATACGCCGGGGAGACCAGGATTGGACGGCGATGGCGGATCCAAGCGCATAGCCATTCGCTACTACAAATTCGTGGAAGATTTATGTATTCACGTGGCCCGGTACGCAAGAATTACTCGGTCTGGTATCATATGCAAGGTATACTACATGATAAATAATAAACGTATCCTAGATCCTACGCCGTGTTATTTCTGGCAGGCGCATTGGGTCGTAACTCGAGCCCACTGGCAACAGCAGGGCCCGTTGCCGCCCTCTCAGGCTCCTTCCTATCCGTCCCCTCAACACCCGTCTGAGACTCTTCGGGCCCATCACTCTTCTTACTCGCGTTCCTCGGTGTCCCCCACTTGCTCCCCCAATAGTTGAAGAACCGTAACAACCACGTCGGCTTCAAGTTCGCATGCTCAACCACATCTTCCTCGTCCTCCTCCTCATAAACAGGTCTAATCCACGGCAACCCAACTTCCTCCTCCGCCTCGCTCTCCGTCCGCCCATGGACGTCCACAAGTCTCGTACCCCCGTCTAAAGTCCACTGCATACGATTAAACCGTCCATGAGCGCCCTTCACGCCCTGCGGGAGCCTGCGCCCCGTGCCAAACACCCGCTCGCGCACGGCAAGCACCTTTGCTCTCGGCGCAGCAGCCATATGCCAGAGATCGTCGACGAGGAACTGCGCCGACTCGTATGCTAGTGCGTTGGTCTCTTGCGTCATGGCGTCCGCGTGTGCGCGCATAGCCTCGATGTCCTGCAGCACACCAGCACGCGAGTACAGTGCGTCGATTGCGGCCTGCTTCGAGGTCTGATCTTGGCGCAACGTCGAGTTTGAAGCGGAAAGCGTCGAAGTGAGGGCTTCGAGGCAGGCGATGACGTTCTGTAGATGCTCCTCTCGGCGACGCAGCATGAGAGTCTGTCCGCACAGCTCGACGTCGATGCGCATCCTCTCTGGTGGTAAGATACGCGTGCCGCGCAGTGCGTCTACGTCGTCGAAACTGCGACACCTCTTGAGAGCTTGTAGGTCAATACGCTTGGGTCGCAAAGTCTCCTCTCCTTCTCCCGGGTCCTCCTGCGAGATAGGCCGAGGAGCAGGACTCGGTCCTCGTCTAAGCCTGCTCTCTTCATCGTCACCTAGAGAATCTCTGGCCGCCGTTTGAGGATCGGCCCAACTGACGATACGGGTTTGCGCATAAGGCCTCGTAGGAGGATTCCGCTGGTTGAACTCGGTGACTTTGCGGTCGTAGTCGGATAATTCGCCGTTGGATCGCCGTGCTTGCGATAGGCCGTCGACACCAAGTCTGAATGGGTTCTTTGTGTGCGTATCCGCTGGAGTAAACCGTGAGACTCCCGACGCAAAATGCTAGATCATGAACGTACAAACGGGTGACACTTGACCACTGGTAAGGATGTCGTCGTCGTCTTGCTCCCTAGGCAGTTACAGCATGAATGAAACGATGCATACTTCAAGCAATGACTTTCGTACCTCGAAACAACGACAGATGGTAATGTTGGAATCGGTTGTGTGGGCTGTCCGCGAAGTGGAGACTCATACCCCTTCACTCGTCCCCCAAAGTCAACACTACTCTTTTTCCCTCTCCCGATCCTATAAAAAAACCAGATGAGTTGTGTATACTTTCCCAAAAGAAGCTCAACACATACGCCGCCCAAGACTCAAGTTTCCTCTGTACTCTCCCCGACCAAGGAATACCGCCCATAAAATCCATCTCATCCTCCGACGACTTAACATCTTTATCCCGATCCCGTTCAACCCTCTCCCTTTCCTTCTCCTCGATCTCCTTCTCTCGCTCCCTCTCCTTCTCCTCGCCCTCACTCCAGATAGCCTCCCTCTCCCTGCGTTTCCTAGCTACGTCCCCGGGTCGTCCGGTCCACAGGTACCTCACGCTCGGCGACCCATCCTTCGAGTTCGCAGTGATAACTCTCACGAACTCGTCCAATTTGGTCGTGGGGTTCAAGTTGCTCGCGGAACTGAAGGAGCCTTTGCGAGTGTCCGGATCGGGGTTCGTGCGTAGGTCCGTGGCAAGGTCGTCTAGTTTGTTGATGAGGACTCGGTGGACTTTGTACGACTCGTTCTGCTTGCCCTTGTCATAGGCCGCTGTGATAGCCTCGTAGACGTCCTTGGTGAGGTAGTAGAGACCTTGTGGCGGTGATGATGGCGTGGAAAAGTTTCCGGGGCTCATGTTGATGGCTGACACAGGTATATGATGAGGAAGGGACATCGAGTGCGAGTGGCCGTGTTGTTTGGCCGCCATGAAAGAGTTGAGGGCTTTGACGAAGGCAGGAGGGTCGATGAAAGGGTCTTTGGGCACGTACTATCACGGATGTGAGCCAGCAGTCCTCTGCTACATGATGGGGCAAACATACCTGCCCAAGCCCGTTCAGCCGGTTTCGCGCTGTGAGCACCAAACTTAACAGTGCTGCCACCACTGTGGGATCCGCCACTCTTTCCATAGGCTGGAGATACATTAGCAAAGCACAATCGAAATGTTGTAGATCGTATTACCTCGACGTTCACACACGGCTCGCCGACCTCGGCTATCCAGCGCTGTATCCCCTCGCACGTCACATCGCACAAAAGACCATCTCGCTCTTCACGACACATGTCGAACATACCGCAGATGGCCAATGCAGCCTGCACAAGCTTGATGAGCTCCAGCACTACAGCCTTGAAAAGACCTGTCGATCGCATGACGGATTTGTCGGGGATGTAATATGACGAGATGAAACGGTCTTTGGTGGTCTCGCTGTGTCGTATCAGTCAGCTGCTCGAGTGCTCTTTAAAGATAGACATACCTTGGTTCCTCGAGGGTTAATGCGCTGCGGCCGCTACAGCCCATGCGAAGGACGTTAATGTTTGTATACAGCTGTTCACGGACATCCAGGTAATTTCCACCTGGAATGTGTACTATCGTGAAGTCGGAACGGAAGTTGGCAAGTGAGGTGACCATGATTACACCCTGATTGGTCTACACAAGGGAATGAGAGAACGCATACATAGATAGGCAAGTAAACACACACCTCTTTCGGACGTGCGCCATCTCTGCGTAGCAGATGAATTGCTTTCTCCCACTCTAACTGAGCCTCAATGGAACTTAGATTAGACGAGGGGCTAATCGCTGTGACGGTGATCTGTATCGTGTCAGGATGAGGATAGAGTGTATAGCACGGTAACTCATACCTTGTGGTTAGGGTCACCGGTCAGTACTGTTAGCACAGTAACAGGACGATGTCGATCTACAACCCTTGCGTGTCATTGGTACTTGTTAAATCATGACGAATCATGACGACTCACCACTTCTCTACCGCATATATTTGATAACCCGACAACTCAATCTGCTCCTCTACCACTTCGAACCGACAGCCACCGCCGACCCAGTCAACTGAAGTAGGTGGTGAGGCATTAGGATCCGGAGAGGGCGGTACCGTGTGTACAAGCGAGCCTGCCCTTGACCGAGAGTGCTTCGACGGCGAAAACTTTGAGGACTTCGGTAAGATGAACGTATGAGAGGGGCGGGTTTCCCGTGTGGTAGGCATTAGCAGCCTGTGGCTCTGGCCCTCTACCCGAGAAACATTGGACGAGGAGTGCTGCGGAATCAGTGTAAGAGATCCATTCGAAGGAACAGAAAGAGATTGTGAAGTCGTATGCCGCGAGGCTGAAGGTCGAGGAACGAAGGCGGGCAGGAGGGGTGAGATGCTGTCGCCGTCGGTCGAGGAAGTAGGTGAGACGATAGTTGGCACCGGAAGGTGCGCAGTGTTCACACGAGGTTTCTGGTTAACTTGAGAAGTCATCTGGGATTTACTGTAACAAAGTACGTGACAGCAGAATGTGCATCTCTCGTTCGAGGATGAATCAAGGTAAGAGGTAGGAAGTACGAGACCTGTGGCTGCCCAAGCTAGCGTCAGGATTTGTAGATGACCAGGGTAAGTAAGTTTGTTACCAGTAAGGTTATTTCTTATCTCTTTTTCTTATCAACTTCTTATCGCAGTAACAACGCAATACAGGCGCTCGAACTCCGCTAGACAAGGCGACCGCAACTGTCATAAACTCGACTCTGCTTGTCTGTGAATACCATACCTAGCTTTCTGAACCTATCTCTCCTGCGGCGTCGACGCCGACAGTCTGGTGTCTTTTGAGGTCGTACTCAAGGATTCCAACTCCTTATTTATCTAATATCCGCTTTTTATCCGTATGCTAACGACGAACTCAGTTGCATATATACCCCATCGCCAATCATCCTAATACAGACTTCAGTTAGTCCCCAGACTCACATCCGTATCCACAGATTCTGGCCATCCATTATCACACTGGCTGACTGCTCATGGCAAAAAAGCAGAAGCAGAGAGAGACTCCCAAAGCCAAAGTTCCCGATGTACAAGCACCCGCTGTCTCCCCAGTCACAAGCCCCCGTCTTCGAGCCTCTCCAGCATCAAAGCATGCATCTATAACACCTCGAGGAGGAACTCCTGGACCTTCATCGCACTTTACATCACCAAAGAGAGGGCATCAGCCTTTCGCTGAAGAAGAGGAAGCTGCTGGAGATTGGCAAGAGCAAAGTACGTCTTAGTTACCTTACAATCTGAACTTGGTAGCCCTTGTATTGATCTACAACCCCTTATTACGTCGATCTATTGTGTATTACAATCATAAACCGTATTTGTTTACGCCAATCTTGCAGCTGCAGGTTGGCACAGTCAATCACACGACTTCGACCAAGGCGGTGACTGGGGTGATGATCAGGCAGGTGAAGATGAAGAAGCTGACGGCTCGTACGGACATACATCGACGGGCGGCGCACGTAGTCCCGCAGGAGGGGCACAAACTCCTGCAGCAGTTGGTTGGGATGGGTCACAAGAACAACAGCCACCAGCAGGATGGATGTCTACGGTAACAAGCGCGTTGGGATTTGGCTCGCACAGCCAAGCGCAAAGTCGACCGGACCCTGCAACCGCAGCAACCCCAGGAGTCACAAGGAAAAGCACATTAAAGAAGAAGCCTCCTGCAACCCACGAAGCTGCTGATCCTCCTGCGGAACCTGCGACACAGCCAGCGCCCAAGCGCGTGGCTTTCACTTCATATTCCTCGTCCTTTGATGCGCAGGCGCGATCTCAATCTCCTCCTCTCTTTCCATCATACAACCCTGCACCACCACCTCAACCAAAAGTAGAAGCTAGACCAATGCATACCAGATCGCAAAGCCAGGGCCCGTTTGCCAGAGGGTGGGGTGATCCTGACCAGCCCCCGCCAGTAGCAGCGGGGGCATGGATGAATTGGGGACGAGAAGCGGCAGCGTACGAAGATGCAAGAAAGTATGGTACAACTCGTTTCGCGACCACAATCAAAGCCAACGTACCTGCTCCTGCCCCTCCTCCTCCACAATCAGCACCGCCGATGCAAACATCGTACTCCGCACGAGGACCTGGTCAGCCAAACATGGCCCAATTACAATCTCAGCTCGCTGGCATCCTCGGTGGGGGACCGCAGCCTTCCGTTCACCACCAGCACCAGCACCACGCCCCTGCTATGCACCGTCGACAGATGTCGATGCCTACGCAGATGGCGACACAGGCTTGGCAAGCGTGGGGGAACCAACCAAAGGGTACACCGACACAGCCGCAGCATGCTCCGCAAATGCAGCCCGCCAATAGCTGGGGGAGTAACGACTGGGGTGGCGGACAAGGGCAGGATGCTGGTGCATGGGGTCAATCTTCTCCTAAAAGCGGAGGTTACGACGACCAGGACTGGGGCGGAAAGGGCGCGGGTGCATGGGGCGAGAGCGGGGGCGGGGGCGATGCCTGGGGGAATGGCGGGGGCGGGGGAGATGGGGGCGGTGGTGGTGGATATGATCCATGGGGGACCGGAGATACAGCAGCTGGTGGTAAAGAGAAGAAGTCGCATAAGCGAGGCCGTAGTAAATCTGCCTCTAATATCAAGGGTTGGGGCGATACAGCAGATAACACTGGCTGGGATTCACAAGACGGCGGAGGATGGGGAGGGAAGAAGGCAGCTAGCTCTAATGGACATGGAGGTTGGGACAATTGGGACGCTATACCTGAAGAAGACGAGGAAGAGGAGGAAGACTACGATGATGATATGTACACGGACGATGATGACCACGACGACCACCGAAGAAAACGCAAGACGACGCATTCGGGCATCTCGTACCAGTACCAGTCTCCATCACAGCAACACGCGACCTCGCCATGGAGTGAAGTAGGGGGGACACCTTTCTCTGGCGTGAAAGGTACTGCGAATGGTGTTAACTTGATGCCTAACCCGGACTCCTCCAAGACGATGAACTTTGCTTCTGGTCGGATGACGACGGTGTTCGAGCTGAGTCCTCCCCGTCAGGGTATGGGCGAGAATACGTTCGTTTGGTCCAACGGTGTCGGGCTGCAACACGCGCAGAGAGCGCTGTTCAGCAGACGTCGGCTGGCAAAGGATAGGATTTACTGGGCTTTCAGTCCTGAAAATGACCCGAGGGTGTCTTCCTTGATACGCTGGATTGAGGCAATGGCGAATGGTTTGGCTACTATTGGGGTGCGTATTTGCATGAACATCAAGGGAGCCCGATAATAACGTAAATTCACGGTTTACAGCTCCAAAAATTCCTCGAGACCGGTCAACGAGGGGCTCTCATTACTAACGCAGACTACCGCACCAACGCATCTCCAGGTGGCCCGACACAGCCAGCTTTCGACTGGCTCACTCTTCCCCAGGTCCACCAGACCTGCGACCGAATTTTCCAAGAGTCGGTAGTGACCTATAAGCCTCAGCACCAAGTCGTTGTATTTGTCTTCCTGCTTTCGAACAGTGGAAACAGCATGGCGGTCTGGCGCAGAAAAGTCCCAATCCCAGAGGGAGTAAAAGCAGCGAATCGAGACGCTATTGCTCGCTTGATGGAAATGTTACCGCAAGACAAAACGGTCTACGTTGACGAGTGCGTTATTATTATGCTACATATACTCGGATTGATTCTAAAGGTTGTGTATCCAAGGGTACTACCACCGGAACCTCCGCCTCTCGAGCCACCGAAAAAAAAGAAACGTGGATTCTGGAAACGTCTCTTTGGCATTGGACGCAAGAAATGATTTGTATACCCTTCTTGCTATGTATGTAAGTTAATGTCTCTTTGGATACGGACCTTTTTACTTCGCTCTAGTTGTCTTGCTTTCGTATGTTGCTTCTCTATAGATCTATCGTGTATCTCTCCGCTGCTTACTCTGTGTTGCTTCATGTACAGTACAAGATATCGTTCTCGTTATACCGTTCCTATACCCTCAGTTTAGTATACCTTCGTAGTACACACTTTGATAGTTTACTCTTCGTAATTACAAAACACGACCTCAGGCCTCAATATGATCACAGCTGCTGCTAAGCTTACTTGAGTGATTCGGACGCAATGCCGCTCAGAATGCAGGTGCCGCCAGGATTGCGTGTACATTCACATTACAGCAAGCGTGATAAGAACAGTACTTGAACATGTTTATAGCTGCGATATTGTAAGCCTGCCTGCAGACATAAACCATACTCACTGAAACGGCTGCACTCTGCTTTGGAACATGTCTACCTCGTCGCAGCCGGACGTTCAAGACGTTCAAACAGCATCCAACCCGTTAGAACATCCCATCCAGACGACCTTGCCACAGCGTCCTGCCAATGCAGTCCAGCCACTCTCCCCTCTCACGCACATTGCGATCTTCGCCGCCATCCTCGCACCAACCGCCATCCTACCCTACCTCGCCGTCCGCCGGCACCTCATCTCCCTGCACCGCAAAGTCGCGGAAGTAGGCGTCGCGAACGCCGCATTGCAGCGCGATCTGAAGACTGCGCTCCTTGAGGCATCCATACGTCGTGAGGAACATGACCGGCTGAGGACGATGATTGGAGAGGCGAGGAGGGACTTGGAGAGGATTAGACCTGAGGCTGGTAGGAACGAGCTGGCGCGAGCGAGGTTGGAGGAGAGGACGAAGAGGGATATACAGGATCTTATGGAGGAGAAGCTGAGGACGAGGTACGTTTGTCAGATTTATGGTGTATTAATATTCCACTGAGGACTTGAACAATGTCATGAAACGGTAGAAACGGACTGGCGCATCTGAGGGACTTGAGCTCCTCACTGGCGGACATTGCTGCGTTCATGCATGAGGTCGAAGTACAGCAAGGATTTGTGTCACGAAAGAACGATGGAAGGGGGATTGAGAGGATACGACAATTGGCGTATAGATTGCAGCGGATAGCGGTCGATGAGAAGGTAAGTTAGATACAATAAATACATGGATGTATGCTGAACGAGCAGCGGAAGTCCGAATCAACACAAGCACAGGCAGCGGCGGAGCCAGGTGAAGCGACGAAGGATCGGTAGACCATTGGAGAGAAAATGAATATATATCGATGGAGACGATACCGACTATAAGTGTAACATATGCACCAGACTATCCATCCCATGTACGCCATAGCTTTTCCCAGATGTTGTATCAACTACCTCCGCCGTTGACCTCTGACTTCGTTCGGCTGTGGACATGAAGTTCAATACTTGTTGGAGCCAACATGGGGGTGTACGCACGTCAGGCTGTATTCGATGCTGCACGAGCAACTCCTCCATGAGATCCACATCAATCTTCTCCCATCCCGAGTACTTCCCCAATATCATGTCGTTACACCTCCGCGCGAAGAACGCGAAATGGTACAACAGCACGGCGGGCCACTCGTATTGACTGGCAATCTTGACGAGATGGCTGCTGTACTTGAAGAAATGACAGGGTAACGTCGGTGGCTGGCCGTTTGACAGGCCATGCACGCAGAGTATCGAGAAGTAAGTGTTGAGAGGTACGAGTAGAGAGTCCAAGTTCTGGTAGATTTGACGAGCCGAGGGTACACTGCGAACTTCCACCGTGGAATCGTCCAGGTCCACTAGATGCCATTGCGTCTGCGTCTCCGATATACGACGAGTATCGAGCTTGTAGAGCTCAGCGGCGGGTAGGTCGTGATTGAGGATAGCGTTGAAAGTGTCCTCGTCGATATGTGGGAAGAGAGCTGCGAGGTCGACGGAGCCGTCTGGCTGGAAGACGACCGGCGACTTGGTAACAGAACGCATCGAGATGAACGAACACCGGCAAATGGGGGTATTAACTTGAAGTTCGTCGGGAGAAGGGTCGACAGTGTCGAAGACGATGTACGAGGCCTTGGATGTGAGATTTTGTGCGGGACGCAGTCGGGCCTTGTGGACAACGCATGTTGTTGGCAGAGCACGTTAGAAGCCGAGGAGATACACGATTATCGGGCAGGTCCAGAGTCCAGAGTCGCCCAAAGTGCAGAGTTGGTCATCGTGAAGCACAGCGAGGAGCAGCAAACAATAATGAGCAACAATCACAGAGACAACGACGCCGACGAGGGGTACAACGACGACGGGGGGCGGCGAAGGCAGCGAGCAGCGATGCGAACTTCGAAGGTTGGCGTCCCAAAGGGGAAGTTCGGCAATCACCGAGTGGCTTGAAGAACTACATAGTCATTGATGGTATTGTCCCACGGTCCTTTCACCGCTTGCAACAGTACTCAGCGCGTACGTTCCCTACGACACTCCTCAAGGTGAATATTCTCTCGCTCTGCTCGACGTCTGCTGGAGTGCTGGAGGAACCCGGCATTGTCGCCGACGTCGACTTCGAATGCGCGGGTTTCTCGAGCGCGAAGGCGGGGTCGTCGGATTGTCTGGCGCTTCGTAGAAACTTATAGCTGACCACCAACCACTCCCTCCAGACTACATCAAAATGCCCGGAAAGGTCAAGGCGTACGAGCTCCAGTCCAAGTGCGTTGTCGCGAGAGTGTCTGTCGATGTTGCGGGGATTGATCGTAGGATTTAGGTCGAAGAACGACTTGAACAAGCAATTGACTGAGCTCAAGAACGAGCTCCTCACCCTCCGGGTGCAGAAGATTGTTGGTGGCTCTGCGGCCAAGTTGACCAGAATGTGCGTGCACAAATTATTTTGTGAAGGAGTTTGTTGTTGACATTATGCCTGGGTCGATCAGCAACACCGTCCGCAAGTCCATCGCCCGGGTTCTGACTGTCATCAACCAAAAGCAGCGACAAAACCTCCGGGAGCTTTACAAGAAGAAGAAGTATGCTCCCCTTGACCTCCGTGTGAAGAAGACCCGTGCTATCCGTAGACGGTTGACTCCTGTGCGTTTGCGTGGTCCATGTATATTCCCCTTTAGATGCTGACCACTCGTATAGCATGAGGCGTCTTTGAAGACCCTCAAGCAGAAGAAGAAGGACATCCACTTCCCCACCCGCAAGTACGCTGTCAAGTCTGCATGAGGGATGTTGATGTACTAGGAGGAGGTTGACTTGTTGCTGCTTTTTTCGGTATTTTATCTTCGTTGTATGCCACACTCTCGATTGCACCGACAATCCATGCCATGCCCGCGCCATGCAATGTACAAAATAATCGCAACATGCTGAGATTGGCCCGAGTTCGATGACCACAACGCAACCAGGACTTCACATAGATGGGTAAATGCCCAACGTAAACCGGAGTTCAGCCATAAATCAATAAGTTCCTGAGACGCATCTATATTTGACGCTTTTAACTACTTAAAGAACGTACACGACACTACACATCTACCACCCAGCTTATGACTGAGCAACGAAAGCCTTGCCCTTCTCGATGTTCTTCTTGAGGTCAGGGAGGCAGGCCTCGAGGAGCTTCTCCTCCTCAGCGGACAAGGGGCCAACAGGGTGAATCTTCTCAACACCGTTAACCTGCAAGCACATTCAAGTTAGCTCCTTTTCGAACTGCATCAAGTGAGGTTACTTACGCCGAGCTCGACGTTGGAAGAGAAGTACTCAACGCCCTTGTCTTCGAACAAGGGGCTCTTAACGAAAGTGGGGGTGACAACACCCTTCTCACCGCTCAAGCCACGGAGCAAAGCATCAGTGAACTTGGCACCAGCGTAAGCCATAGAGAGAGTAGCGCTTCCAGCACCGTCCTTGGCCTTGACGACCTCATCACCACCGAACTGGATACGGTGAACGAGCTTCTCGTAGGCCTCACCCTTGACACCCTTACCGTGGGCGACCTGGGAGAGGAGAGGGACGATGGTGGCACCAGAGTGGCCACCAACGACGGGGACGACGAGTTCCTTGGGGTCGACGCCGGTGACGCTGCCGAGGAAGCGGGATGCACGGACGACGTCGAGGCTGGTGACACCGAAGACGCGGCGGGGGTCGTAGACTCCGGCTTTCTTGAGGACTTCGGAGACGATGGGGACGGTGGAGTTGACGGGGTTGGAGATGATGAGGAGGTGGGCCTCGGGGGAGACACGAGCGACGGCGGAGGCGAGGTCACGGACGATGGAGGCGTTGGTCTAGGGGGAGGAGTTAGTGAGGACAGTCGGGACTGTGAGAGTAGGGATACTTACGTTGAAGAGATCGTCACGGGTCATCTAAGCAATAGCAGTTCAGCATGGACACGATTATTTGACATAAAGTAGCTACTCACACCAGGCTGTAATAAACGGCGTAGTTAGCATAAATATCAGAATTAAGGAGGTCACTGAGATACACACCTTACGGGGGACACCGGCAGGGATGACGACGACCTTGACACCCTCAAGGGCCTGGTCAAGCTGGTCTGCGGGGTAGCCGTTGACCTATAGAAAGTCTGAGCCATGCATTTACGCGCATAACACGAGGACCCTGCGTACCTCGCTAGCAGTGTCGATGTGGCTGACATCAGCAGCAACACCAGGAGCACCACGGATATCGTAGAGGCTGAGGGAGGTGACGAGCTTGTTCTGCTTGAGGAGGAGCGAGAGGGGTTGTCCGATACCTCCGCCAGCACCGAGCACGGCGACCTTGGTCTGGCGAGCAGCCGAGGAAGAGAACTGGCGGGTGTTGGCGAGCGAGCGGGCAGCAGAACGCGCGAACATCGTTGTGGTCGTCGAGGAGGATGGAGGTGGAGGTAGAGGTGAGTGCGTGAGACGCGACCGCCGACCTCGCGTTTATACGCTTCGGGGCGGTTCGGGCTATGACCCGCCTAACCCCGCGCAAGACCGATATTCATCTCGCTGCACACGACGACGACGGCCACGGACTCGACGTCCGAACTCATCAGGCCGACGACGAGAGGGGCTCTCTGTATGGGTTCCGTCACCGACGGCAGTGCTGCGTTCATGAATGGCCACCGACTTTTGGGCAAGTTCGCACTAGTATGTACATCTCTACTACACTTGTAGCTTCTGTTTAATGTTCGTGTTTAGCAAAAGATGGATCGTTGACCGTGCAACTATACGACAAGCGAGAGCTGAGGACCTTCATTACATCGAGGATCCCGAATACTTTGATTTCCTCAACATCTTCTTCGCCAATGGTAGGGACATGTCTATCTCGCCCGACAATTCGCTCATAGCTCTGCAGTTATCTCGAAACTTGGCAAGAAACTACAGCTGAGGCAGCGTGTGGTAGCCACCTCTATCATGTTCTTCAAGCGTTTCTACCTCAAGAACTCGTACTGCGAGACAGATCCATTCATCGTCATCGCTGCTTGCTGTTATGTAGCTGCCAAGGCGGAAGAGTCGCCCGTGCATATCAAGAACGTAGTCACAGAGGCACGCTTGCTGTTCGGAAGTGAGTGCATGTCCTAGTCCTTCAAAGTTGCCTATTCAAATGTTGCTTTCAGGCGAGGACTACGGTATCAAGTCGTTCCCCTCGGACAACTCCAAACTCGCAGAGATGGAGTTCTACCTCGTGGATGACCTCGAATGTGACCTCGTTGTGTTCCATCCGTATAGAACACTCATGACACTCTGCGGCAAACCTGGCAACTCACCGTCTCCTGACACCGAAGCTGGCGAAGTTGGTGTAGGCATCCAAGATGGCTCTCAATATTGGGGGTCAGGGGAGGGAAAGTTGGAGTTACAGGAAGGTGCTTTACAGACCGCATGGTTCGTTCAGTTATATACATTAATCTTCCTGTTCGCTGACATGCTTATGAACATAGGTTCATCATCAACGATACTTTTCGCTCAGATCTCTGTCTACTATATCCACCGCATCTGATTGCTGTGACGGCGATATATCTAACCTTGGTACTCCACTCCTCTACTCGCGACTCCATTGGACTACACTCGTCCGAGCCTACGCTGACTGATAGTCGACGAACATCGCGCGGCTCTACGCATCAGAAGCAGCCTACCCATACTCAGGATGTCATAGGCTTCATGGCGGGACTCAACGTGAACATGGAAGTTATAGCAAGTATAGCGCAGGAGATTATCTCGAGGTACACCCTATGGGAGCGATATAGGGAAGACGTAGTCGAGGCATCTGCTCGGGGCTCCTTCGTATCCGATCACACTACCACAAGCCTGAAACGGACTGCTAGCGGTACTCAAAGGGGTACAAGCTCGGTTAGGAGTAGGGATGGTACACCGGTGGACTCGACACAGCGGGTGGTTGGTGGTCGGACGCGCCAACCTGCTGTCATAACGCCAACGTTCTTGACCCAGCTGCTCGTACGGATGAGAGAGGGGAAGATGGCGGATATGGCTCACCCGGCGACGGGGAGGCCTATGGCTTTGGATAAGAGACTGGAGAGGACTCAGAATGCGTGATGGATTTGTCGTAGAGAGACAGCTTGTGTATTCGACCGTAATAATGATATTAATACTGATTGACCGCAACATGAGATCGGTGAGCATGATGGGGATATATGTATACACCTTTTGTGACAATGCAAACTTCGAGAGAAGGCTATCGATGTCTCTTGCCCTTGCCTTTCACCGTCGTGAACCCATCTTCATCAACCTCAGGTTCTGGCCTCGCGGGTTTTGTTTCCGGCTCGACAAGCATAGGAACCTCGTCTTCATCTTCGCCTTCGCTGTCCTCCCCACTTTCGTCTTCCCAATCACTAGCGTCTGCCAATGCTTCCTCCACCTCGATCTTTCTCCCCTTCGACTTGTCTGCCTGTTCCTCCAGCTGCTTCACCAGCGCATCACTCCCTCCCTGTACATCCGCCCAAAGCTTTACAATATCCCTCGCCACTACCTCTGCACTTCCGTCCTCGAGCACAGCGTCGAATTCATCTTCCATGACTTGAAGTAGCGTAATCTCGACATAGCCCACATCGGGCTTTGGGTCCTCATCCTCAAACGCGTCGACGATGACAGAGGCGAGCCAGGTCCGTTTGGAGGCTGAGTCGGAGCCTCCCCAGTTTTGGTCGACTGCTATGCGCAGAGCAGGCCAGGTGGCTAGGCGTGCGATGACCCCTCTTGCGAAGAGAACTGATGTAGGTGGAGGAGGAGCGGTGGGCTCGGGGGCTGATGAGGTCGACGCAGACATGTCTGAGCTCGCTGTGTCGGATGTTGAGCAGCTTGAGAGGAACGGGCGTGAGGGAGGTAGATTGATCAGCGAAGTGCTTATTCCTGAGATCTTCAGAGGCGGCGATCATAAACTTTCTAAAGTTACATCAAGCGCCGGACTACCTTTTCTCAAAAACATGCTCAGCGCGGTCGCAGCTCGCAAAGCTCGTCGTGAAGCCCAGCAATCAGCAGAACCACAGTCTACCCCGTCGTCGCCACCAGTTCAGCACAGAACGAAACATGAAAAGCCGACTTCAAATTCGAACCCGTCGTCGAAGCGGAGGCTCTCGCAGCGTGCTTCGAATAAGCCGGAGTTGAAGAAGAGAAAGGTGGCCAAGGGGGGTGAACAGGGCAGGTATTTTGCACAGGATGCGTTCACGGCTCAGCAGGATATAATCACTATCGAGGATGAGGACGAGTCTGGCAGTTCGTCCGAGGAGGAGGCCTTGGCTGGTGAAGACGAGCGTGAGTTCGTTCCGCGTACTACGCGCGGATGGTCTCCGAGTGCGCCCCTTCCCCACTCCTCGGACGACGAAGCTCTCGACCAGCTTGGTACCCAAAACACTGCAGTGTTTACTGTTGGATCTACGCCCAAGGCCATCCCACAAGACCCGGTACTGCTCTCAACATGGCGTCCTATCGTGAACCAGAATATATTGGATCTGGAAGAAGAGGATCTCCGAGGTTTGGGACTCGCGAGTACATCCCGGGGGAAGCTGTGCCTTTTTCGCAAGGGCGAACGGCTCACCCTCGTGGGCGTATACCTGCTCACTGTCGTCCATGGCTCAGTCGCTCTGGCGGGTACCGAGCTTTCCCCCGCGTCTGGATCTCATAGGGTTTTCGCGCCATGGTCATCCCCTCTCCCTGCCATCGAATGTCTGTCCTCTCGGAATACTTCCAATGGCTCACCCGCGTCTCTCTCGTCGCGCCTCCTAGAGGCTGTATCCGGTGCCGATGCCGTAGTGGTTATACAAGAGCTGCGAACAGGGGTTGAAGGACTGGGTCGAATATGTCGGACGTTTGAGAACGTTTTCAGTCCACCTGGTGCCAGGTCGGCGGAGGACATGGACTTGGAAGGCGTACATTACGTGAGTAGCCTTTCACTTGTGCTCACAGCATCCTCATTCATTATCATAGGTAGAAACTGGAACACAGACTCTACGTCCGTTTGTTGTGCCCCCGTCTTGGGAACAAGCGTGTCGTTCTATTCTGGAAGACAAGTCGGAAGACTTGAGGCATGTATACGTCGTACAGGGGCCTAAGAAGACTGGGAAAAGCTCGTTTGCGCGTATGCTGTTAAATGCCCTGTTGACGAAGTACGTTCGCTCTCCACATCCCACCTGATATTATCTTATTGGATGTAGGTATCGGAAGGTCGCGTTCCTGGAGTGCGACCTTGGCCAGTCTGAGTTTACTCCCGGAGGGATGGTGGCTTTGAATATCCTAGACAGGCCCGTCTTCGGTATGAATCCGTTAATCTTATCCCGTCAGTTCTCAGACTCACCAGCTCATAGGCCCCTCATTCTCCCATCCTAGCGTGCCATACCAAGCACACTACATCGGCTCGACATCTCCCAAAGACTCCCCTCGTCGTTACACCGAGGCAATCGGCGCGTTGGTACACAACTATAACGTCGATGTGCAATATGGTGATGTAGAAGTTTCGGGCGCGAATGCATCGGACTCAAGAATCGAAGATGTTATACCTCTTGTCGTCAACACGATGGGCTGGACCAAGGGTTTAGGTGCTGATCTTTCAGCCAAGATACTCGACATCGTGCAGCCTTCGCAGATATTCAGTATTGACGCGGTGCAAACTGAAGAAGACTGGGGCCGTTATGCCGGGAACAATGAGTCGCTAGCCGTATCCTCTACAAACCACACATCATCGCCCTGTAGGGTCCACGCACTCCAGTCTCCAACAACTATCGCTGGCGCTACGCGATTTACCCCTGCAGACCACCGAAATCTTTCCCTTCTATCCTACTTCCACGCCGTCTTCCCTCAGGATCAGCTCTCTGGAACTCCTCCGGTGTCTGTCCATGCCCAAACCTGGAGTACTTCGCTTCCCCTCTGTGCAAAAGTGCCCTTCGAAGTCTCCGTCAAGGATGCCATAGACGCCATCGTTCTCGTAGGAGCCGGCTCGGAAGACGTTGTACCCGCAGAGCTCAGAGGCGTCATCAACGGGTCTCTTGTCGGTCTCGTAAGCTACGAGCACGGCTACGCGCCTGACGCAGTTGACGATGCACCCGCCGATCTACCATATGCCCAAGGTTCCCCCCCTCCGTCGCCCACGATCTCAAGATGCCACGGCCTTGCTCTCGTGCGATCGTCCCTAGGAGGACCACAGCCATCCTCGAAACTCCAGCTACTCACACCGGTGCCTTCATCAATATTGGCGCAGTCGTCACCTCGAGTGCTTGTGAAGGGTTTGATGGAGCTGCCCGTGTGGGGTTGGTTGGATTTTAGAGATCCTAGGTCAGTTGCGGGTGTTGATAAGCAACAGGTTCCGTATTTAAGGTGGGGCAAGGGAGAAGGTGCGGGCGCAGAGAGGAGGCGAGCTCGAAGGAATCTGATGAGACAAGGACTGTATTGAACAGTACCCATTCCCACTGCCTAGACAGTACTACTAGTGGGTCTTTGGGTTCTAGGGTTGACCAGATTGAATGTGAATTCTGTATGCTCATGACTTCCTGACACAGTGGTGGGATTTTCAAGTGACTGATCTGAGTGCTGATACACCCAAAAACGCGCTGCAGCTGCATGGATCCCCTTTCCACCCAAGTCAACAATCTGTGCCCTCCTCTGGGTTCTGCATGGCATCCACTTGTTTCATTCCGTTCCATTCCGCTTGAGTGTTCTGTTCTGTCCTTGCTTTGGTTCTGTTCTGTCCTCGTCGCCTTTCTGCCCTTCCCTGCTGCAGCAACTCCTTGATACACCTTCTCCCACATGTACAGGAGCCTTATAGATCAAATCTGACTCCTCCCACTCCAATCTGATCAATCCTGCATGCATCAGCTTTCGGGAACCTTGGACCAATGTTTCAGCCGACGTTATTGCATCCGCAACCAGTTCCTCCCCTGCCTCTATCAAGTCCAACCTCTATCGGCTGGTTTTGTACCTTTCCATATGGTCCTGTATGTTCCGGGTCCCTTTCCTTGCCTTGACATCAGACACTTTCATTTTAGGTGTAGGGCACGATTTTACAGATATACTGCATGTATCCGTTGATAGCAACCCAATAGACCTCTTCTCCTGACTGTCACCATCTCAATTCTGCATTCCCTTGTGCCTTCTCGAGCTTCCGCTGCAATCCCCACTGCGTCTACTGTGTTTCCGGCGACTTTGTGGTCATTGGCGAACCACCTGACTACTGTGTTTGCGACTGCGACTGCGTTTATTGTGTTCCTGGTGTGTCCGGACTTTGTGTTTCTAACCCCCCCTTGGTTCCTCTGCTTCTTCCCTGTGTTCCATTGTGATTGCCTTGAGTTTCTTTTGTGTTGCACTTGTTCCACCCTTCCCCCAGAGTTGCTACTTCATATCTTCTGTTCTATTGTGGTTTCATTCCGTTGCGCTAAGCCACACTGTGTTTCATCCGTTGCATTCCACTCTTCTAGCTGTGTTGTTGTTCTGCCCTTTCTATTCCATTCTGTTCCGTCCATTTTGCGTGTTCCATTCCGTTCTACTCTAGGTGTTCCATCCGTTCCTTGCACTCTGTTCCTTTGTAGAGCCTTTAGAGTCTGATTTGGAACTCAGAGACCCCTCGCATTTTTCATACATTCCCCCCCATTATACTAGCCACATTATCACTTCTTCTAGGAGTTAGGTGGTTAGTTGGTTGTCTTCTGAGCACTGCTAGGTGTCTCAGCGCTTGCCATCCTCAACTGGATCTTCAATCAGATTTACAAGCAGCTGACTGTCAAGAATAATAGTTGAGAAAAAAAAGTGAGGTAGTGGTCAGAGAAACCAACTTGTGGGAGTGAGGCCATCAAGTGGCAAATGACAATTCCTGATTATTTCTGATAATACAAACAGTTTATGCATATGTATTATGGTTTCTATCATAATCAACAGTGAACATGGAAGACAAGTTGCTTGGAACAACATCAATAGGTAAGGGTGGATACATGCTGTCGAGGTCAGAAAATGAGATTGCTAGTGCAGCGGTCTGAGATACGTAAGACAACTAAGATGTGGTAAGTGTCAGACACGGAGGTCAGAGTACTATCTATGTTTCGCAGATCTAATCTCTTCTGCTGAGAGTCGATGAACCAGACATTAAGTTGATCTATTCTGGTTGTTCGTGTTGGGGAGTGAAAGTGTAACAAAACTAGTTACTCTCCAATAGGTTGATTTGAAGTGGAGTGAAATGTTGATAAGTTGAGATAGAAGTGTTGCTGATACTAGTAGAGAGTAGCTTGGTAGAACTGGGTGGTCTCAAAACAACAAGTGAATAAGACTGAGGGACTTAACCTCAGGATGATAGGGATTATATACATGAAGGGGGGAACCCCATACACTACTAATACTTCAGATACCTCTACTACTAAGACACTATGTAATTGATCTAGAGCGGTCTAGCCATGACTCATCTCCATGACCTATAACAAAATGGGAGTATTCCTCTTGGTTGCTTTTGGGACCCAGGTAAGGACCAAGCCAATGCCAAGATAACAGGATATGCATGTGATAAAAGGACCTGAGAAGGTTCTGGAAAGCATAACCCTTGATCTAGGGGTAGAGACGCATCAGCACATCAAGTGTCACGTAAAGAGAACATCAAATGATAGACACCCATGAATTGGTATATGCTTATATAACCATGATGTGTTGCCTTTCAAGGCAAGTGTTGTGGAACACAGTGTTGAGAGTCGGGAAACTGTGACATTACCCCCTCCTCAAAATTTGAACTCCGTGCAAGGTATGAGTTTGTCTTATGACATCCTCAGTGAGACGTATTGCTCTACTACTCGAACTCATAACATGTAACAGTCTTTGAGGCTGCTGCAAAAGTGGCCGAGACTACCTCTGGTTTGGGATGCTAGAAGGTTTATCTCCCATTCCTTCTATGGCATGTAGTTTAGGAAGTGTCTTCAAACGTTGCAATACAAAATGGAGTGGCTTGAATGCTGCGAACAGCGTTAGGGTATTTTTCATAGAATTCCTTGACAGCTTTCTTAGCACGTGCTAAGTTCTCTACTGGTTCCCATGTGTCACCATCACAATTTTCACTTTGTTATTGGACAAAGTACTGGAGTTTCTTTCTTTGAGTTCTTCCAACTCGTCTAGAGTCTAGAATCTCTTTGACTTCAAACTCTTTGTGTCCGTCGATGATTTCTGGTGGTGGTAGTACTGGCTTTTGTCCCTCGAACTGGAGTTCATTATAAGGACTAAGTTTACTGGCATGGAAGACCGGGTGTATACAGGTTAACCGTTCTGGTCACTTGGGCTTGAATGATACCGGCAATAGTTGTTCCTCAATTTCAAATGGACTATAGTATTTCGGAGTCAGTTTTCTGCCCGATTTCTGGTAATTCTTGAGGCTTAGCATAACTTTATCACCAACTTTGAAGAGTATTTGTTGGACATATTTGTCGTGATACCATTTCACGATTCTTGATGTATGAAGAAGAATCATTCTAGTGCGAGCTAGCGCTTTGGACAACTGCGACATGTAACACGAGTGGCTCCTCAGCGTCTAATTCTGCCAATACAGCGGGTAACAAATTCATTAGCTTTTGCTTGTAGTTGGGCGCTTTTTTGACGTCAAACAGTTTTCAATTTTTGCAGGAGCCATTACACATTCAATCCACACAAAAACTACATCAGATTATAGTCCTAGAGAAGGCCTTTCCAATCGTCCAACTTTCATCCCAAGAGGTGAAGACTTGAGGCAGTTATGGGCTGGATGACTTTGGATGACGACTTGAGATTTCAAACTCCGCTTCAAAATCTTATAGCCACCTTGTAAACATCTCAAGCATGTAGTATTCCACTCTGTACATGTATTTGAAGTAAGTCTATACTGTAGGATGTAGTATTGAACGTGAAGTAGCGTGTGGCATGATTCCTGGTATGATTCCTGGCATGATTCCCAACATGATTCTATGAAAGACGAGGGTGACATATGAATTCAAAATTAGCCCACTAGATACATATGTAATGTACTAAACATGTCAGCAGGTATGTAGGTGGCCAGAAATTGATGAGATCAATAGAACAATCCTGGTTAGATCACAGTTTGATACAAGTACACAGAGAGGAACTGAAAATATGACCAGACCAGTCTTGAACAAGCAATAGACTTTGATGACAATGATCAGAGCCATGTATCCTGACTCTATAGGGTGTATTGACGAGCTGGAATAGAAATTGTGATGATATGCTTGGTAGAAAACAAGATACAATTTTTTTTCCCTTTTCTCCCTGACAAAATAAGTGTATGATTCGAAGTTTGTACCTGTTTATGGTCTTATAAACATAAATCTTGCACATCATAATATATCGGGCAGTATGACGTAATATATTCCTATTTTTCCGAATTTTATTGCTGCAGTTTCAGCCCTGAAAGAAAGATGCAAAAAGTGGCACCTACAGGATTGGAACCCACCTTGGGATTTCCATACTTGAAACATAGTAAACATGCACAAATAGAGCCCGGCCCACCTAGTAAGAGGATATCACGAGAATTTGGAAACTGGCGCTGACCAGATGGTGCCAGTTTTCAAAATGGCATCATTAGCAGTGTGTCAGTACATTCATAATCTATGTCATAAAATATTTGAATACATGAAAATATATCTGAAAATGGATGTTGGAGGGCTTTCTAGCATAAGAATAAGTGCTGGGAGGCACATTAGAGTATGTAAGAATGGGTAAGACTTACTTACTATACTTTGTATAGGTTATATGCCGATAAGTAGAGGAATTTGATAACATAACTGGTAAGTGCTTGATGGCTAAGTAGATGTGTTTACTGTGTAAATATGAGTATATATAAGATGAATAGAGGTAACAAAGTGGTAAGTAAGTTTATTTACTTCAGTAACAACAGTAACAAACCTGATAATTACTGATAGTAGAAAAATTGCATCAGTTCGTACAGCATTAAGAGTAAGCTTAGTAGTTGTTACTAAATTGCCTAAAGGAGTAACACAGCATGTTGTTTGCGTTTATGGGCGCTTAGTTTTGACAATTGGCCCGTTTTTGATGCCAAATGGATATATATGTCATGTGGACCGAATGTTTTCCAGGATTCTGAATTTGAGCTCAGAATTTTGATAGGCAGAGTAGTTCAAAAGATACAAAGAAAATCGTCACAAAAAGAGAGAAGTTTGAACACTTTCATTAATATTTGGAGTGTTTTGAGAGACGTTACCGTGGTAATAAAAGTTACTTACTACAATAACAAAAGTAAGAAAAGTTTGCTTACTCAAATTTCAAAATTCAAAAACTTTGATGAATAAAATACTATAATAATTGTGTCAATGTGTTGATTAAAGTTACTTAATTGTGTAACTAGAGTAGCAAACTTTGACTTGCTGCAAATGAAAAAGACTTTCACATTTATAGCATTGTATTGCTTCAATGATTGTTATAACTAATAGACATTATTAAATTGCCTAAAAAGGCAATTCTCTTATTTCTTAATCTTTTTGAGCACTTATTTTTACATTTTGCTTCTTTTGAATAACATAACATGACATCAATGTATTTTGATGTCAGAATTGATGCATGCCTTGCTGGGATTGTATTTTAACTAGGATTCTGAATATGATCTGAAAATTTCAATATCTTCTCTGGTATAGAGAAAATATTAGTTCTGTTGTACAGATTGAATAATTTGTGAACTTTGCTTTGTATCACATTATGACATCAGTATGAGTTGAGCTTTATTCTGTTCATGATATTACTTTGTTGAATCAAATATCTTCTACGGCAACAAAAATGATTCTGTGATGTGACTAATTTCTAATGTTAACGTGTTATGTTTTATTTAGATCAAGTGTGTATCATTTCAAAATAATTTTACTGACTGTCTATTTGATAAATAACAACTCATGTGATCATCATAACTTATTATATATACTAGTACATTTCAGTAGCCTTAGGAATTGTGATCTGCCGCTTGCTGGTCTTGCTAACCACAAGTTTATACATTTTGTTGCAAGTTGTAATGCAGCCTTGGCATGCTCTTGAGCTTCCAACCAATTACACATGATGTCATTCAAATCAGAGTTTTTCAACTCCTTTGATAGTGTGGGACCTGCTCATGGATGTCTTTTGTATTCTAAAAAGAATGGAGACATCTTCATTTCTTCGTGTGATACATTGTTATAAGTGAGCTCTGCAGAACTCAGTAGACTAGACCACTCAGTTTGTTGAATAGTCAATATAGTATCAAAGGTACTGTTCGAGTGTCTGATTAACTCGTTCAGTTTGGCCGTCGGTTTGCAGATGGTATACTGTAGACATTGATGATTCTATCCCAAGAAGTTCACACCATTTCTGAAAGACTTCTGCCCACAAATTGAGTTTCCCTGTCGGAGATGATCTGTAATGGCAACCCATGCTGGGTTCAGACTCGTTCATAGAGTATGTTTGCCAGATCTCAGGCCAAAAATTCATTCGTAATTGGGAAGAAGTGAGCTCATTTAGTGAGCCTGTCTACAACCACCATGATAGGATTAAAGCCATCAAATTCCATTAGCTGAGTGATGAGGTCCATTGAGATTACCTCCCAAGAGCCTGCCGGCATTGAGTTAGGTATGAGGGGTCCATATGGCTGTTGAGGGTGATTTTTCATTCACTGACATGTGTCACAGCCTGCTACGTTTATGATTCCTGAGGTACAAAGAAGAATCGTTCCAGTGCGAGCTAGTGCTTTGGACAACTGCGAGATGTAACACGAGTGGTCACTCAGCATCTAATTCTGCCAATACAGTGGGCAACAAATTCATTAGTATTTGCTTGTAGTTGGGCGCTTTTTTGATGTCAAACAGATTTCAATTTTTGCAGAAGTCATCACACATTCAATCTACACAAAACCTACATCGGATTATAGCCCTTGAGAAGACCTTTCAAATGATCTAACTTTTATATCAAAAGGTGGAGATTTGAGGAAGTTATGAGCTGGATGGCTTTGGATGATGAACAACCTGAGATTTCAAACTCCGCTTCAAAGTATTATAGGCACTTTGTAATTATCGCAAGCATGCTGTACTACACTCTGTGCATGTATTTGAAGTAAGCCCATACTATAGGATGTAGTATTGAATGTGGTGTAGTAAGTGACATGATTCCTTAAAAGACGAGGATGAATTCAAAGGTAGCACACTAGCTATATATGTAATGTAGTAAACATGTCAGCAGGTATGTATGTGGCCAGGAATTGATGAAATCAATCGAACAGTCCTGGTTAGACTACAGTTTGATACAAGTACACAGAGAGAAATTAAAAATATGATCAGACCAATCTAGAACAAGTGATAGGCCTTGATGACAATAATCAGAGTCATATATCCTGGCCTTATAGGGTATATTGATGAGCTGGAAAAGAAATTGTGATGTTACGTTTGGTAGAAAACAGAATACAATTTTTTTCTTTCCCTCCTGGCCAAATATGTGTATGATTCAAAGTTTGTGCCTATTTATGTCTCTATGAATATACCTCATGAGCATCATAGTATATCACATGTTATGATATAATATATTCTGATTTTTCCGAATTTTATTGATGCACTTTCAGCCTTGAAGGAAAGATGCAAAAAGTGGCACCCACAGGATTGAAACCGGTGACCTTTGGATTTCCATACTTGAAACATAGTAAACATGCACAAATAGAGCCCGGTCAGTGCCATTACAAGTTCTGTCGAGCAGGTGCCGTCCGGATGGTGCCTGTTCTATGGAGCTCATAATGAGCTGTACATCAGCACATTCATAACCTATACTATAAAAACATTTAAATACATGAAAATATATTTGAAAATGGGTGCTGGGGGGCTTTCTAGCGTAAAAATGAGTGCTGGGAGGCTCATTAGAGTATGTAAGAATGGGTAAGACTTACTTACTATACTTTGTATAGGTTATATGCCGATAAGTAGAGGAATTT
>JAXQKB010000201.1:0-35551 GCA_037042295.1 Irpex sp. Y119-03 | reverse complement strand
TCGGAGGTCCCGCCTCCGGCGGGCCCATTTATGTCCGGCGCTTAATATATGCTCTGGGAGGATATGCCGGGGGCCTGGTTCGACTTCCTCAGGACCTCAACGTTCAACGAAGTTCCTCATCACTGGCATGTGCTGATATTTACAGTGACACGACAGTTGCAACATACATTCTGGTCCGCCACAACTTAGGATCATCGCCACAGAAGCTTGCTATTCAATGGGTGAGCCCCACATCTCATACCAACTTGTTCCCATGCTTGAATTACTTACGTTCTTTTTCAATCTTGCGGACTTCCACCAAGGGTCTAATCTGCATAGATATGTCGGAGTCAGCGTAATTCGTATTCAAGAAGGGAAAGACGTGGAGAATTTTTCTGGTCACTCTTGGCGTCAACGTGTCAGAAGATACCTCCATGGCAAAGTCGAAGCTGTGGTCCCTCCACTTTGGGTTGCATAACATAACAATGACTATCATAGTAATAATCATATTTCACAACATTTGAGAGCTAGTCCCCAATATTTACTGCGATGGAATGGAATGACAGACGGGTACGTGCTTCGATTACCATGAATCATGCCGTTTGATTTCTGAATATTTGTGAGATAGTGCTGTAGGATGTGCTTTTGTCCGGACATCCATCCATACCATTAGGACCTTGCACGCCATTGCTGCACGCCTGTATCAGGCCTGTATCTGTCCAACAAGATAAGCCTCTTCGATCCAGTTCATTCTTTGCTTCCTTTTCCCCCAGAAACCTGTAGACTTCGGCGAAAGGAGAAGCCCAAGAGGACCCCAGTCACACGCTCTTGTAGAACTAATAGGACATTTCTCCTCAGCCGTTCCGTTGGTGTCGGTTAAGTATTCTCCATCCTCATTTTGACTCCAACATAACGGCCATACTGGTTAATACACCACAGTGCCCGCCTGTTGTCCCCCCTCATTCATAGGTACCCCGCAGTCATTCTTTGACCCACCGTTTGCTCTATCACTAAAGACGCAAGCATATCTCTCAATCTAAGCAAACTTACTCGTTTGTCCCCTAGCTATCAGCAACACCTGCTCCATCTCCGTCGTGACTCGCCACATTGCCATTCTCCCGTCATGAACGTACGCCGTCATCTTCGCCGACCACCCCGACTCTGTACTACAGCCAGCCTAGCGGCCGTTTTCGAACTCTCGGACGTTCCTTCGGCCTCATACTCATGATTGTATTCCTTTTACCACTCAAGCGGAAATGCGCCCAATACGTTACAAGCACGCCTGGCTGGTGTAGCAACGCGATGAGCGGCTAATGGGGCGGAGGAATATCCATTTCTGAATGGATGGTGGCAACATTTCGTTGTAGTTGAGATGGCATGTCACTGTGCAGTCTGCTCCTAGGTACGCACTCGGTTATCTCCGCGAATTTGTTTACGGCCCTTCGTGATATCACAGCCCCTCTTACTTATTACTCGCCTTCCACACATAGTGCACGCATGCATCAGCCACAAGAAATATGGCGCCACTCGATGAAACTTCCCTCACCAATGTTGCGTGGAACGTGCAGCATAGCACGTCTGATGTTCCGGCGCGACATAGTTTTGATATTGAAGGCGCTGTTTAATACAGTGGGATCATCGTGTTACTCACTAAGCGGGACGTTCGACGTGGCCTGTCTATGGACCCACACATTCCATGTGTAAGTAGAGGCCCAATTTCCGTCTACATCATGACCGTATTCTAACTGTACTTCTACACCGTTTGTATCATCTGTCCCCAGTATCACTGCTGAGATAGACGATATCTTGGGCTGTCAGCAAGATTATCGTACCCTCTGACGAACCCAGCCATGAATCATACACGCCCAGTAGCCGATGTAGTTTTCGAAGCTATCAAGAAGTCATTTCCGCCCCGCTGGCAGACACCGACATGGGCCCCAGAGCCTCCACGCAGCCACCTTGTGGCCTAGTCAGCTAGATATGCTCAAACTGAACTTTATCATGTATTCCTAGGATGGAACACCACAAACTGACTGCTACCGTACCATACGCACCGCCCACTTGCGGCTTGTTCATAACCAGTCTCGCCACCACTGGGGCTACAGGCAAACGCCCATAATTCATCCCTTTCCGCGTCGTGGCTTACTGCGGCCTTGCGCGTATATCCCACCGAAGAATTCAGACTTAATAATGGGTATGGTGGGTGATAATTTCGGTAGCGTAAATAGTACCTGCAGCAGTGGCTATCACTTACCTCGAGCGGTTTGTAGGCAGTCGTCTACCGTAAAATCGTGGCCATATAAAAAGGGCCTCCGCAATCCCTTGCTCTGGCAAGTTTCTGCAAATACTTGCCTGTTTCCAACCGCTCTCTGAGAAACGGTCGGTATGTAGAATTGGCACTGACTTTCGAGATGTTGCTGATTCCCATGCAGAGATTAGCAATGGACCCTGATCATGATACTTCCCATTGCTTTGAACGGTCTGCGCTCAGCCACCCAAGCGATAATCTTACCTGGGACAAGCTCAGGATACAGTACCTCCAACAAATACAATATAGTGGCGCGAGAACCCACTGTGCTAGTGACACTCCGATACCGGACTTGTCGCCACAAACCCAGCACAACTATCACCTAATACCTCGCCCACAGGGATATTCGCATTACCACTACTCATCCGAGGAGCTTTTCGTGAGTATATCCAACCGCATCTACCATGTTTGAACTCCACGCTTACGGAACACACAGAAACGGGGATTTACATCTACCCATGCCAGAATCCCGAGCGAGCAATCAGATTACGGAGCAGCATCCTTCGAACGTAAGTCGGTTTGGATTAAATTATAATGCAGTACTCTTTGACAGTTACTTATATATTGCGCCTTCCTCCCCTCCTGTTTTTCATAGGTATCTCTCAATACGACGAAATTCCGGATTTGAGCATGGATTATATACCAACGCATGACCAGGGAAATATCACAGGCGATTCGCGCAACGGTCTACGGTTCACTCCCATGGATGCTATATCCACTTCACCAGTGCCTACAAGCGGCCCGAACGATCGTGCTGTATCCCATACAGCCGAAGCAAACATCCTCCTACCTCCTTTTTCTCTCCATCCTCTTCACTCGTTCGACGGTCCCGGTAATGGAAAATCCATTTCGTCGCCGTCGGAAGTCCCTTCCGCGCCATATAACCCCACACATCGTGTATACGACATATCTACTGCTCCTGCTTGGAGGTGCCAGATAACCGCATCGGAACCTGTTACCGTACAGGGAGGAGCTAGTAACCTTCTTGCATCGTCATTTCGATCATGCTTGCAACCTGGCAGGGCCATGCCATCCATCCCCGCGTACGGCACGTTGTCTTCAGAAATGCGATCAGAAACTCCCCACTCGTACGCTATTGAGGATACCCGGGGCGACCGGGTTTCTGTATCCCTGACACAGACGTCTAACAGGATCGCATCAGGTACTGCTTCCACGGCCAGCCGCTCACGAAGTGGTCTGAGCAGCGCTGCATATGTTGGGCCCTGTAAAATTTGCGGAAAAGTAATCGCACGGCGGCAAGATTTGATACGTCATCAGGAATCTGTTCATGAAAGGATGCGTGCAAGTCGGTGCTTAGCATGCAGCCGCGTTCTATCCAGAGGCGATGCACTCAGACGACACATACGGAAGCATCCATCTTGCTCAAGGTTCTACATAACGAATGGACAGTCGGACTTTCAAGTTATGCTTTCGAATACTCCACGGAGAAGTGGTGGAAAGCGGCGAAGGTCTTCCGGTACATTGTGATTCTCACTGCGGCAACATCGGGCTGGACTAGTCCGGGTGTAACTTGGCTGCGTACTGGTTTTGTACGCCCTAGCGCTATATGCTTCTCTCTTCTACCCCTACTTACGCACTTATACTATGTACAACATGCCAGACCCAGCAGCCTTACTCTGCGTTGTCAATTATGTATCAGTATCAGGTTCAATTGATGCCCCGGAACTTACAGTAGTCAAAACCCTCAGACAGAGAGATGCTTTACCGAAATGTGGCTATGTAGGTGAGTATAATTATAAGCCCTTGCCACGAGAAGCTCAGCCTGAGTGTCATGAATTATTACCGAACGTTCTCATTACAATGGAAAACAGCATCGACATGCCCCTCAGTAGCAGTATGTAATCTCTGGGCTCATGATAATTTTTTAAATACTCGTGAATGTATATAAGTATGGCCAAAGCTTCACAGTTTACAATTCCGAGCTCTGATAGGTGGCCACAATCTTACGTAAGCATAATTTTATTAAGATTACTAGCGCCCATTCAGCGGGGTTTTAAATCACAGTATAGACGTGTGGCGAATTCGACGTAACGTCATCTTGCATGTTTCTTCTACATTATACTCATGGTTATACATTCCTCGCAATTCCGCATCTTCTAATCCAACACAATCTTTCACCACTCAGCCCGCTTGAGTCTACCTGCACTACTAAAACACGTTTTGCGATTAGCGGGTACTTTCTCGTTACAAACCTCGCATATGCAGGCCTGATGGTGCGTAGGTAGAACTAACTCGTCGTCGCGGGCACCCTCTCCGAGTGTCCTTTGGTAACTCATTTAAACTTATAGAGATACAAGAGCAATGCTATGCTTCTCCGCTCACCATGCATACGCGTCCTCGTGAAAACACGTTTTTTTAAAAAAAAATCCAGTACACCTTACCCTGGTTACTAACCGTCCGCGTAACGGGGGAGAGCGCATTACCCGAGAGTGAATATTGCGAAGGGAGACGATGGTACAAACGCCACCTTCGCTGCCGAGGGGCTACCCGTAAAGCTGTGGCGCTCGTCGGGCTCCCTTCTTAGGACCACTACAAGAAGGATATCCTTGTTGAGAAGAATGCTGTACCAAAAGCTTTCGACGTATTTTTCGATGCTGCGGCCACCTCCCATCTCATATTCTCCATGCACCTTGCAGTCAGCGCCCGACACCTTCATTCCGTATCTCGGTGCAAAAGTAGCAAAGGTGCGTAAACGACCCACAGTGGCTATGAACAGCACCCTTGTGAAAGCTAATGGATCTCGAAGCAGTCGCCACAGATCCCAAGTTGGATGCAGCGGAATGTAGTATATAAAATGCCGCCACCGTGGCTCTGTGTTTCGCCCTCACCCACTTCTCATCACCTTCAAATCTACCTCCTCAAAGCTACCTCAGCATCCAGATTCCACATCAATAGCTTTACCTACCTAACAACGACGTTTCTTATGTCATTGGCCAATGATAACCACTCTCTGTCGCCATACGACTCCGAGTCTTTATGTACGTTGTTTCGCGTCCCTTCTCCACTTTTCTCGACTGACTGGTATTAGCTTTGAACTGGGCAGCGATATTGGAAAGTATCGGGCTTCCTGAGCAACTGGAGTCTGCTCCTCCCGCACCAGTAGAGTCCGACGCCATCGAAAACATCATTTACGCCTCGCCTCTCGCGAATGATCCCCAACTTCTCCCAACTGCCCCGCTACAGCTGTCTTCATCGCCACACACCGCTGAGCATGTGTCTTCACAAGTGTCTGAGCAAGTTTCAAGCCCTGCGAGCGACCTCTTCGACGATATGACTGTCTCAGAGGCTGCGCCTTTGCAGAGCAGACCTGAACCTTCGCTTGTCAATATCAACCTACCAACTGTGAGTTCACATAAATATATTGTTTATGCTGTATATACTCACAGGGTGCTCATTGCTAGGAGAATCCCGACGATCGAGCTAACGAACAGGTAACCGACACCTTCTCCTTTGGCCAGATGCCTCAAGAGTTTCCCAGTAGGGCCTCGTTGAATCGTGATTCTGTCGAGTGGCCCTCACAGTCTTACTCTGCTCAACAGCCTACATTTCATCACAGGACTCCGTATAGCGATGTCTCCTCCTCCAGTGGTTCTCCCGATAGGAAGGGAAAGAGGCGGGCAGACGACCTCTACGAGAACAGTTTCGATAATCCACACTGTTTGCGGCCTACTAAGAGGAGTAGAATATCAGGTCCCTCCACCATTACTCGCCCTCGTACCACAGATGTACCATATCTACCGCCTGCTCCTCCACCTCTCGTGTCTTCCATGCCATCTCATTCATATTACCGTCATCCTCTCGCTTCGTTCTATCCATCGTCCAATGGATTCCAGTCACCTCTGCACTCACGCCACCCGTTTTACGCATCAGGTACAGCGCACGCTTTGCATGGGGCACCTCGTCACTTTGATTCCGCAACGCAGGGTCCGCAACTACCGTATGGCCGGCAGAGAATGAACTATCGTACTCACCAGAGGAACAGGTTTACCCCATATTCCATTATTGGCCCGCATTCTAGACTGCGAAATCTGTATCTGGATTCCAATCCCGAGTACTTTGCGAATGGCGATATAGCTTCTCAAGCGTATTCTGCGGTCTACCCTCGCCAGGACCAGCTTTGGGACTTCGTAGCTCCGCTGCCTTACCATGCCCATCTGCAGCCTGCTTTAGCCCAGGTGTATCCCGACTACTATAATCCCAGGGAATACGACCAGTACGCAGCACAGCAAGCATTCGTTCAAGGTTCCTCTAGCGCCGCTACTTCCCGCCCTTCCTCGTTATCACTGCTATCTCCGAATCCCTTTGCTCTGCGTCAGGCTAGTTGGACACCTGATCCATATGGCTCGTATTTCGCAGAGGAACACGTTCCCGAACAGTTTAATCCACCGCCCAGCACTGATGCTCATTCCGGCGTGCCAGATCAGATTATACCGCCTACGGTGCCCGAGCTCCCTGAAATGCCATGGTCGTCTCCAAAGCAGGATGTTAGGCTTGATGAAGAGCAGGGTATCTATAGTTTTGTCTTGCACGACCCGTATCGACTTCGCACCACTCGGAAGAAGGCGGCTAATGCCACAGGGAATCCTGCAGCCAAGAAGAGACCGCACAAGAAGCAAGCTGTAGCGGTTGGTCCTGCTACCATGGCTTCCTCAAGCTCTCGCGTAGGTACTGCAGCACATCTGTCGCCTATACGCGAAGATGCTCAGAACTTAGCGACACATTCTTCATCCGGAGGTCCTACAGACGGGGGTGGTAAGTATCTATAATTGCACCGTGCTACACCATCCCTAACTGATTTCCAGCTCCCAGGGATCCTGCAAAGGAACCCAGCCCTGATCATCTGTGACTTCACCTATGAGGACGGCATGATCTGTGGACAGACCTTTACGTGTGCAGGGGACCGAAAGAGGCATCTGAAGAGTGTTCACCAAGGCAAGAGAGCAGGGCCTTGCATATGCGACAAGATGTTCTCCCGAAGCGATGTCTGGAAGCGCCATCTGAAAGGACCCGATGCCAAGGCTTGCCTAGAATCATATGAGGCAATGGCAATTCAGCGATTTGGAACTGCTCGCAAATGGTGGAAATCGGCTAAGGGCAAATGAGGATCGGTCTCTTGTGCCTCCTTCGCATTCGTCGTCCCGAATCTCACACGACTTCTTTCGAATTCATCCTCAAGTCTCACTCTGGTCTGTGCCACTTCTTTCTCCTTCGACCTACTTTCTCCTGTCTGTATACCTTCTTCCTTATCCATGGATTCTCTAGATATCGGACTTCGCTGGCTTCATTATTGACTTTTTCTCGGACTTTATCAGTACTATGTAGCCTGACCCCGCATCTTAGAAGTTGTGTAGCACCATTCGTCTTTCATCCCGCACAAGTACAGCGCCCTCTATCATTATTCTTATCTATAGCTCCTAGATACCCATTCAACTTCGAAGTTTTCTCGGCTTGTGCCACTTAATACTACGCTTCTCGACAGACAGTACTTTGACCTGAATTGTTGAGCAATAAGCAGTATTGAGCAAACATCGACTCAGATGTCTAGCTTTTCAATCTCCATGACATTTGAAGAATATTCCCACCCATGGCATACCCTATACCATTCCACACGGAGATGACCATTAGCATGTCTCGCGTCACTTCAACCTCACATACCAAACCGGGAAATTCGGTGCTGAGATTCAATGCATCCTGATCCGGAGCGAGGTGATCGGACAACGAGTAGGCTACTAAGTACGACTCTACCACCAGCTTTGTACGGTCGTTCATATGCTTGACTCGGAGTTTCGCAGGTATTATGAGGCTCGACAGCCACCTTAGTAGACAGCAGTATGGTATGTACGTCGTCTTATTTCAGCTATAAGCCTCGAGTTCAAGTGCTCACTGGTAACTACTTGCCAGGCCCGGACTGCCAGTGGCACACGGCAGTCGTCCTAGTGATACCAACCCATACTTATCTTCAAGTGATTCAGTAAGACTTTGCTTTAGCGACCTCCTGGTGGCACCTTGAGGCATCTTAGAAATGCACTAGTACTCCCTCGGCGCGACAATTCAGTATGCGCGTTCAGTAAATACCGCAACTATCGGGAATTGTCAGTGCATTGGATTGACGACTCATATGCGGCACCGTGCACCTATGAGCGTCCTGGCTATGTCGTTTCGCTTCCCTCGCCGAAAACTACGCCCCGAAAGACGCGAAGACATTGCCGTGGCTTGCTTGTTCTTTCGGCTTCTATGAACCATTGGCCATGACTGTGTGTAGGACCGTGAGTTTCCAATAGTATAAATACATTCAGCTGAACGGTTGAACCCTCAAAACCACTCGGTACTCTCTACACGTTTCACCACTCACATTCAATGTCTCTCCCCACCAGACAAATTGGCAAAGACTCCGTGACTGCTCTTGGCTATGGTGCAATGTCATTGTCGCCGTTCTATGGCACTCCCAGACCCGAGGAAGAGCAATTGAAGGTGAGAGTATCTCGCTGTTTAATGGTGACATTCTACTGATTTTGGCATTGTTTATAGTTCCTTGATGATCTGTATGCTACCGGATGTACCTTCTGGGACACAGCCGATGCGTACGGCAACTCTGAGATTGTGATAGGGAAATGGTTAGCAAATCTCATCTTTGTTTATCGTATGCAACGCTGATTCGTCTCATTCTGGCTGTTCTGCAGGTTAAAGCGTACTGGTAAGAGAGGCGAGATCTTTCTGGCCACAAAATTTGGCCTGGTCTTCGAAGAGGAGACTGGAAAGCTTTTAGGTAGTGTGAACGGAAGTCCAGAATATTGTAAGACCGCGATCGAGAGGTCCCTGAGCAGGCTTGGCGGTGAGTAGTCTATGCAATGCCTTGCGATATGACATAATGATTGACTCTATTCAGTGGACTCTGTGGATCTTTACTACCTTCACCGGTAGGTGCTTGACTGTACTTGAGAACAAGAGGTCTCATAAGTTGTTCACAGTCCCGACGTGACTGTTCCGATTGAGAAGTCGGTTGGCGCATTGGCAGAACTCGTAGCGTAAGTTTCTTCAAGCTGTCAACTAGGAGGCTACTGAGACTTATGCCTCGTTTGACTTTGTAGTGCCGGGAAGGTACGCTACATCGGACTTTCTGAGTGCAGCGCCGATACCCTGCGTCGGGCACATGCTGTACATCCCATCTCAGCTATCCAAGTCGAATATTCTCTCTTCACTCTGGGTATAGAAAGCCCTCAAATCGACGTGCTTCGGACGGCAAGGGAGCTGGGCGTGAAGGTCGTGGCGTACTCTCCCCTGGGCCGAGGCATACTTACGGGGCGCATTGTACGTTCACCGCTAAACTCCAGAGTGACTCATGTGAACTCACAGTCCTCGCAGAAATCACCTGAAGAGCTTGCTGATAATGATATTCGGAGGAAGATTCCCAGGTACGGGTCACTGTGATGTGTGTTACGCTTCTAAGCAGTTCTCACCATTCGCTTAGGTTCTCCGCCGAGAACCTCCCCAAGATCAATCAAGTAGTAGATGCTATAGACGCCATCGCCAGTAAGCATAAAGCTACTCCAGGGCAGGTTGCACTCGCCTGGCTACTTGCTCAAGGAGACGATATCATCCCTATCCCTGGCACTTCAAAGATCGAGGTACGTAGTGCCTTGTATGCCCGAAACCTGGATGATGGCTTACCCCGAGTGAATTGCAGAACTTGAAGGAGAACCTCGGTGCTCTCAGTCTTCAGCTGACAGTAGAAGACATAGCAGAAGTACGACAACTAGCAGAAGCTGCGGAGGGCCAGATCGGTGAGAGGAATATGCCCCTTGGCTTGAAGCTGTCCTTCGCCGATACGCCTGCGTTGGAGTAGTTGATTTGGATGTAGGATATGTTTCTTGTAGTTGGCACCACGCAAGTGCAGCTATAATCGTTATGATCATCTTGTGCAACGATAAGTCCTCTTCAAGTTATTTGTGTTAGATCAAACGGATGCATATGAACGCAAGGATCTGGCAACGACAGACAGGAAAACAAGCAAACAAGGTATCAACATAGCCACAATCACCCATCGATTCCCGAATCCGACATAGCACCAACCGAAGCCGTCGCTTCCGTATAATTAGGTGGTGGGAAGTCCTTGTGAGGGTTCTCGCCTGAGAAGTCACTAGAGTGAGGCCGGTTGTGGCTATTAGCGACGAAATACCTAGTGCATTCGATGTCAATTACAAACGTTCAAGAACTGAGAGGTGTTATGAACGCACTTAGAATCAGGATCGATGCGAGTTTGAGCCGAAGATGAGGGGGCAGCAGATGGTGCCTGTGGGTAATGTTGATTATTAGACGTGTTCTGCACAAATATCCACGATTCTGTCGGCGTATGTCCAGATTGCGAGAGATCTAGGGGTGCCCTCTCGGAGAAGTCGATGCTGGATGCGTAGGCAGTAGTTGCGGTATTTGGTACGCCAGTATAGTGGAATGCATTGAATGGGTCTACAGTGCCTTCGGGACCATCAAAAATGTCTTCCTTGGTCGTTGCGCCCGTATGAATTCGGTCCACTCCTCGCATCTTCTGGCGGCGTCGACGGACAAAAAACAACAAACCGAGGACGATGAGACAACCCATAACACCGACCACAACACCGATGACAATAGGGGCGACCGCGGCATGTGAGCTTGAGCCCTCCGACGTATCCGAACTGGTCACATTGCTAAGGAGGGCGTGATGAGACACCTGGACTGATCCCAGATTCACAAAGGACGTACTGGCTTGTGGCGCCGCTAATGTTCCATTCTCCCCACTTCGATACGACTACCTTGTCCAAATCAAACCACATTCCCGTTGTATCCACGTTAGACATAGTCAACGTGTGTGAGCTATTTGCGAGTCCTCCTGCATAATACTACCACATGGTGAACAAGCACACATGGGTCACGGTTCCGATTAGCCTATTCCGATCGTTGATAAAGTTGGAAGGAAGGAATGATGACGCACGAGCATGTTCTGAAAACGGGGTACTGGCGCCGATCCGTTCAGGACGATTGGTACGCCACCGTCCAATGCGACGCTGAATGCCGCGTGGTTCGTCGACGTCGCACCGTAGACAGTAATCGCGTTGCCTTCGAAGGATATCGTAGCAGTGGCGCTGGTCTGGCTTGTTCGACTGGTGGAGGAGAGCAAATTGTCAACGAGAGGAGAGCCGATAAACACAAAGAAAACATACTGCATCGTGTTGTTGTAATAACTCGTGATAAAATCATTGGGAGAGTCGTTCCAGCCTGCAGAATACGCGATGCTCCCGTCTCCATCGTCCAGAACGGTATCATGCGACTGGGTCCTATTACCAAGCGATAAAAAGTGTCAATGGGTCATTCCGGGTAGCAAGCAAGGTCTAGTGGCCAGGAATATAGTGGCCTTACTGAAATACTCACTCAGGGCTTCCATCCCCGGAAGTAACAAGCACATAATCTACATCGACCCATGATGGCCCCGAAGTGTTGTACTTATTTTCCACTATAAGTTGGTGTTGTTCGCTACTCAGGTTTTCCGCACTATACATGAGACGTTGGAAGAGATTTTCAGTTGAGTTTGGATTCCCGTTTCTAATCGATATACTTCCATCCAATGTCGTCCAATATATGTCCTAGTCCGGGTACTGCAATTAGTTCGAATGTTTAGAGTATCAGAAACTAAGAAACAGACATGGTTCGGCCGAAAGGCACCGTAAAGATATACAGCGGAGCCATTGAACGTCAGAGTGGCTTTTGCACCCTACAAAAGTTCAACGTTCAATAATTGGCATGCAACGTAGAGGATAAAAACACACGAGTTGGTCGGTGGCGTGAAAGGTGCCATTCGAGTATGCAGACCAATAATCATCGGCATGGGAGGAGTCAGACCATCCACCAGCTGGGTCGTACTGAATGAGAGGGCTGGTGTCGTCGACTGCAGATGAAAGTCAATGTGAGCACACACCCTCTTCGTCACAATTAGCAGATGTAATGCAACATACTTGTCAAGTTGAAAACGGGCATAGCTTGACTCGCGATAGGGAATGTGGTGGCTGTGCACGTCTACACCGCCAGCAAGATAGCACCTCCGAGACCTCCGGGCACTTGATACCCTATGGATTGAGAGATCGACGAACGGGCCAGTAGGACCTGAAAGCCAGAGAAAAGAGAGAGGAACACGAGTAAGGAGCGTTGGGTGAAGACAAAGAGCGACGAAAGTGAGTGGCAAAGAGCCGTTCTCAGACGGACAGCGCTCGGTCTGGATCTATAGGTGCCCCCGTCCTTGCTTCGTAGGCGTGTCAACAACGATCCCTGCAATTGCGACGCGAACAGCCGACGCCCACGGTGATTATGTCCCTTCCTACGCGCTTGTTGAGATGTTAACTCTCGAGTTGGCCAGCGGGTATTGGCAGGTTTTCCTGGTGAGAGTCAAGATTGGCAAGAAAAGAGAGGGCAAAGGCCACCAGAGATTGAGGAGCATCAAGGAAATAAGGCAGAAACGATAAGCTGATGAGCACGGTCAGGACTGAGAAAGAGTTGGATCTTACCCTGCTGTCTGTCTACCGAGCCACCGTGGTAAGCAAGACAACGAGGCTAGTGATAAAATAGTCATCGGCTTCTTTTCGCTTGTGTACAAAAGCTAACTAGAGCCTTCAAGTTACTGCGCTCGATCACGGTCATAACGAGCCTGGGCGCTGTGAACGACATCGAAGGGCCATGTCAACCAAACACCCGCCGCCGACGGACCTATTATCCCAGTGGTTTTAAGTAGTAGGAATTTGTTCGTTTTGAAGACTTGAACTTACTGCCTAACGAGCCTAGCAATGCCACCCAGTCAAACGATGGAAGACAAGCAAGGTTCGCCGTTCACCGCAGTGCAGGCGCATCAGTGCGCCCATTTTGATCCGACGTCGATCAGGAACAAAGCAGCTCAGCGCTACTTTACTCTAAACCACGCTTCCAACTTGAAGTTACAACCCCCACACGGAGCACAGTCCTGGTGGTTCCATCCACTGCGAATACAAGTACATTCCTAATTTCGATTTCTACGTATTAGAGATACAACTTCAGGCGGTACAGAGTAGTTGTCCTCGAGATTGAACCACTCGGCAGCCATCAGTCACCACCTTTCTTCCGTCCCTGCAGGTTTCTTATGAACGAGGCCAGTGACCCTCGACGTTTGGGCGACCCCAAAGGTTCTACAAGGTAGCCGGTTTTAGCACACCGCTCTCTGGTCAGTCATGATAGAAGACGTACAACAGGGGATGGCTTGTTCCCAAGAATCTGATCCAGCTTCTCCAAAACCTCCGGTGTCAACTTCGGCAAGACTTCGAGAGCCTTGAGGTTATCGAGGACCTGCTCTGGCTTCGATGCGCCGAGGATGACGGTGGACGTGTTTGGATTCTTGGCGACCCATGCGAGCGCAAGGTGAGTTATCTTGGTACCCAGTTCTACGAGCAATTCGACAATAGTTAGCTGATATACAGTAATGTCAGAACTTAGAAGAACGACGTACCCTTCTCTGCAAACTCGCTGAGTTCCCTAACCTTGGCGAGTTCAGCTTTGCCCTCCGGCGTGTTGAAGCGCTCGCGTGCAGCGGTTACAGGCGGTCCTTGAATCGTTCCCAGACGCGAGTCAGATGGAACGCCGTCATTGTACTAAGGCGAATGGGCAGGATAGTCAGTATATCTGGAGTCAGACGCGAGTCTCCTGAAAGGCTTACCTTGCCGGTGAGGATGCCTTGAGCCAGAGCGGAGAATACGGTTGTTCCGTAGTCATACTTGCGGTAGAGGGGTCTAAACAATGCCGGTTGAGAACGCTATTGAGTGAGTAACGAAACTTGGTCGCTCACTCGTATTCTTTCTCTGGACGCTCACGGTGAAGCAGATTGTGCTTGCACTGCTCAGCAACAGGTGGGATCAATCCGAGCTTGTCAGCGATGTCTGATCCCAATTTACTTTGTCAATAGAGTCTCATTGCGTGAAGATGGAAACATACGGTAAGCCTCTTCGATCTCGGTCACAGTCCACTCAGAGGTTCCCCAGTAGAGCGCCTGCCGTCAGTGTCATTAGATGCATGTGGCCGGAGGCATTCAAATTTCACATACCCAGCCCTTCTCGATGACCCAGTTGAAGGCACGAACTGTCTCCTCCATAGGAACTGCAATAGTGTAAGCATTGTACATACCGAGAGCCCTGAAATGATCAACTTGCCTGTTGGGTCTGCACGGTGAGCGAAAACAACATCGACGTAATCGAGCTGAAGACGGTCCAAAGATTCTCTCAGCCCTTCGATGATGCTGCCAACACGTGTATTCAAGATTAAGGTTATTAGTCACTTGCGTTCGCATGCACCGATTGTTTGACGCACTGTTTCCTGGACAATCCCATATCATTGGGACCCCTGCGCGTGCCCCAGAAGAGCTTCGTGGTGATGATGAGGTCTGAACGACGGTATCCAAGTTCCTTAAGGGCAATGCCACTGCACAGATCCGACGAAGCAAATATGACGGCGAGAGATAAACGTGAGATCTCGTCGCAAGCGAGCTCGGAGAGGAAGTTGAACATACATATGAGTCTCGGACTCGCCATTTGCATACGTCTCTGCGGTGTCAATCAGGTTGATCCCGTTTTCGAAGGCGACTTTGATGATGTCCTGCAGGCACATGCACAAGAAGAAGTGTGATCAGCGCGCAAATTCGACAGCTACGCAGACATCGAAGCTTACCTTGACGGGATCGCCCTTCACTGATCCACCCAGAGTAAGCCCTGAACGATGTTAACGATGGTCAGCATTGCGATGACAGATTGCGAGGGTTCTTTCTGGGGAAGTTCATCGTGTGGTTCTTGTGAATACTCACATGCACCCAAGGAAAACAGAGGGATGCGGAGACCGCTCCGGCCCAGCCTACGGAAGGGCATGTTCTTCTTATCGAAATCCTGAACCATCTTTGTTTCGTTACAAAATCAAGTGTGCAAAGTGCAAAGTGTGGAGGTAGTGAAGAGCGTCGAGCAAAGGCAATAAGTTGTGGCGCAAGGCCTTTTATAGGTTGCAAATGGCGGAACATAATCGGAATCATTTGCTTGCTAATACGTGACGATGGTGAGCTCGACGGGAATAACCACAACAGTTATGAGCAGCCACCGTGGGGAATCGATCTCGTCATTCCATGAGGCCATGGAAGGGTAATCTATCCTTGCTGGTACGCTTATCTCGGTCCGGCAGGTCGTGCCGCGCGATAAGATAAAAAAGTCTAGATGATCTACTTAGTACTTAAGTAGTCCTTACTTCACTGACACCAACATCACCGTGGCCAGTGTAAATTGAATGCCTTTGATGCAGCATTCAGAGGACACATGAGTGTTTACCTTGTATATTCACGACCTTACTTCCCGTCACACAGCCATTACAACTTGGATTTCAGTGATTTACCGACTAAGTATACCGTGAGGATTTATAGACACTTCATGCACATCCACCATATTACTAGCTAGATCTGTCCTACAGTATATAACAATCGTCACTATTCCGAATGACTCTGTGGCGTAGGTAGTATAGACGAAGGAAGTCACCTGGCCATATGCCGTCATCAATGATATTCAAGATTCCTTCAGCTCTCTCACGGCTTATACCGTCACGGTCATGTTTGGCACGAAGACATTCTGAGCTAAGGAGATCACTCTGCAATAGTCGCCAGGGATATTGGAAGATGTTAGCAGTCGATCTTCATCATACTCACAGCAGCTATGAATGCGCGGAACGTACGCATAGCAAGGTACCTGGTACGTTTCCGTCATTCTTATCACTCCGACTTTCGCAGCCATGCAGCCAAACGTATGTACTACCTTAGCCGTGTATCTCCAGTATGGCAATGTTACTCACATTGCTTCATAGGTGTAGAGAGGAGGCACTTGCTCTTGGGCATGCAGGGTACTACTTTACGAGAGTCTGCGCGTTGCGCGTTGTGAAACCCGTTCTGTACGAGTTCTTGGATCAAACGTCATAGCCTGAATCCGCCTCCAGTTCAGCGCTGGAACACAACCATTCGCCAGATCGCCGCCTCGGCCGGATGGCAAGACATGCAAGGTCTCGTAGTGACCCGAAACTTTCCCTGCGCGTATCGTAGAAGGGGGATTGGCATGTGAGTTTAGGGAAGATAAAACACAATTAGAAGTCATCCTTTGTAGAGCCACGGAAGGATAACGTGTGACTAACCTGGATACAGGAGATATCCCAAGGCAGCAAGTCCGAGATTTACCACCCTACTTTGTGCATCAACAGCAAGCCTCCAAACCACGACAGTCCAGATGCCTGGCATGAGAGTGGACAGCTCTTTCCCGGAAATCACGCAAGAACTGATTCTTGTGCTGGACGGAGCTTGGCGTCTTGAGATCGACGGTCCATTGAATGCAAGGGAAACCTCCCGACATATTTGATGTATGGGGGACCGAACAAGCCTTGATTTAAGATGAGTTGACGGGGCAGCCAGATGAGACACTCATGCCACCGTCTTTCGATGCTGATCATCTAGAAATGCTACGACGATATTGTATACTATGTCTGAGAGTCTGTTGGCTTAGCAAGACGCAGAAGATACAACGCAAAGTAGACTCATACCCCGCGAGGGCTCACGTCCTTTGTATCTTGCCCTTCGATGGTTAACAGTAACCAGCAATAGCACGGGCAACACTACAAAAGCTGTGTCACCTTCTTCAGTTACACGGCCACAGCTTCTCAAAAATGGAGATGATGGACGCCTTACCGAATAGCGAACAAGGTTGGGAACGCATCTCTCAGACGTTGCGGAGCGACGATGGGACGCAATTCAAGCGGAATGCAATTATCCTGTCCTGACTGAGTCCGACTCGAAGGGGAGTGCGAAGCGTGAGCGGCGACAAGACTTGAGTGGAGAACGTGCGTTCCTGGCATACGCCGGACATAACGGGCCTTCCTATAGATCGACGCTGCGGCCGTTTTACGCACCTGTATACGGAAGATGTAACGTGGACATCAACATCTCGTGAAAGGCAGATTGATAGAACCTGCGGGATCCCCTCTCCTTAGACAGCGTCTTGACGACAGCGGCGGAGTTGGATGCATCTCCTTTTCCTTCGTCCAGTTGAGAGCGTGAGCAGATAGGCCCTGGAGATGAAATGAGCCAGGAAACTGTATGTATCTTGTTATTGAGCTGGAGTCGTTCGAGTTGCGTCTCTTACGTGATATTGGGATTGAACCGGCCAATTCGTGGCTTCCGTCTCCGGCGGATATGACTTGCAACTGTGTCTGGACTGGGCTTTCATCAGCAGGAAGCTCAGACTTGGGCAGATGACTATGCTGATGGCCCACCCTTTGAGGATTGAATATTGCGCCCCGACAAACATCGGCGTGCAGGTCACTAGTCGTAGTATATCATTGTTCGAGATATATAGGATGATGCGAGCATATATCCAACACAGGTACGCGGAAGCGTCCCTGCGTAGGAACATCTACACCGCTTGTGTGCTTATCTGGTTTGTGCCGCTGCCTGTTTTGCCTTTGAACCCATGGGCATGGTAAATGAATGGGATGCTGCATACACCTGACCAGCTAAAAGTGTACGTCGTGCGACCAGAGCTGAAGAATACACAGGAATGCACATAAGCTTGCGAGCCGGCGGCCTAGAGAGAGTCTGTGTGAGCACAGCCCCCTCCGCTGGTTCTACTTCCGTAGCATTCAGTCTCGACAAGGTGGCAAAGAGTAGACGACTTGCCTGGATGCTCAGAAGATATCGGTTTGGGTGAGGTTCGCAGTGAAACGCTTCGCCCACCGGCAACAAGCGGTACTACCGCACGTCGGTCACAGCGCATCGTCATTCCCCCTGTGAGCAATTATTCCAGTTCTGCTGCACTCACTCGACGTGAACGACATACTGCAAACTTCCCGAGATTGTCGGGAACCGAACGACGTTGACCATTTTGGGGTTCAAGACTGCGTCGGTCGTCGGCCGACGCCAAAGACCAGTCTAGACGCTGGAGTCAAGTCGCGGATTGTCACACTTTGTCACATCACACGCACTAGTGCCCGCTGACTCGCACGCGTCGCGTACTAGGTACTAATTGGCCTGCCCCTAAACTCATGGCCCCCTAGCTTCTTGCTCCTGACCACCATCTCACCCCCAGTTCGACTTGCAACTCAGAATGCCTAAGGACAACTACGGCTATGGCTCTGGCTACACCGTCAACGGCAGTGGCACCAACTCTTCCGTATGTACACTTTTTGTCGAAGAATAATTTCACCAGACTTACCCACAGTCGTTGATCACAGGGCAACCATTGGTGCTCCCGCTCTGGCGATAACGGCTCCAGCGGCTACCATTACTCTAACTCGTACGCTCACACACTTAATTTCATGTATACTCACATTAATTTGGTCTCGATAGCGATGGAGGGTACTACTATCAGAACCCCAACGGCTCCACTTACTATGAAAGTGGAAAGGGGTCTACCACGTACACGTCTCCCAGCGGGAACGTCTACAAGGGCCAGAAGTAAATAAATGCGCTGTGGGTGACTATACCTCACCGAGCGGGAACTAGTCTGATATAATATCATATACGCAGGTAACGGCATCATCTCCGCCGCTGTATATTAACTTGCATACTATGCGCGCAACTCGTGTCTTGGTTTATGATATATTCGAAAGCTTCTCATAGGAGACAATAATACATCAGCGCAATATCTGCCCGAAATTCAGCCATTTGGAAATAGCTGCGTCAACTGTTATGAATTCATTGTTGAACTTCCTAAGGCGTGCCTCACACTGCTGTATACATTCTAATGAACTATCGTGTCAACAAACAGCTGTGAAGCATTATCTGGTGACCCGATCACTCTTTTACACGCCTTGCTAAACTGATTGTTTGCATAGTCAGGTGGTTGTTTCGTGTCAAGTAAGAATCACAATTTAGCGTCTTACGCTCTTTTTCACAGCGCGTTGGAAAGGCGTAAATACGGACGTGATGCATCATACGTAAAGAAAGTACGTACAAAGCTTCCTAGCTTTGGCTCTTGCTGATTTTATTGGTTGCTGTTCGCAGAGCGCAAGGCGTAGACGCGGTGAAAGCTTCCAGGAAGCTCACAAGGCGAAGCGTTCGCCGGAGAATCTGTTCATCCATAATTCACAGCTTCCATATCACCCCAGTGCGACGTGTGTTGCTGCATTGCTAGTACGCATTGGCCTCTATTAGAGTTTGTAGAGCTCTGAGTGCTGATAGACGAACTAGATCTGGCCGTTCTAGCTACAGTGCATCGTGCAACGTCGTAAGTTCATGCGTGCATTGTTCCCGCGACCGTGTCTCAACTGTCGTTCTTTGATGCAGATTGCAATTTCGATGATTCTAGGTATGGATCTATACGTTATGGTACACCCGTTCTCCCGATTAACCGATTCAACAGACTCCGCTGCTACGCCGACTGCAAGGCATTCCGAACTTTAAATTTATAATATGAGCGGCGACTGCTGCAACGGGCGCGCACGAACAATGGAGAGACATGGAGCTCCTTTCATGAAGGTGTGAGAGCCACTTGGCGATGATAAGTTGTTCGATACCTCGCGCTCATGTATGGTCACATAGGTCCAGGCGGTATCGCAAGATCTGCCTGCTTGCTGCCTCGAGGCTAGCCGCGAACGTCTCGCGAAGGACGATGCTTGTTGGAAATATCAAATCTCACCTGCGTCTGCAATTCAAGCTGAGATTCTCGCAGGAGGAGGGCTAATCGTCCCAGATGGTATCCCACGCACGTCATGATTTTGTATCATATGGTGGCCACAGCTGATTCTTCCTTGTTCGACAGCTGATCCCATCGTCAGTTTCATGGATGTCGGTCCCGCAGAGCCGATGGGTGGTTTGCCCCAGCGTTGGACCGTTCGTGCCTTTTGCGCCCCGGAACTTGCGAGCTTGAGAGCGATACGCACAGAGACGACGTCTATCATGGCTCGTCCTTTCGATGACACCATCGCCCTGACGGAACTTGCTCGTGCGGACGCAAGGCTTCTAGTTTCGTTACCCAACGTGTTCCACTTGCGCAGAGACGCCAATCGCATTGCAATGATGTTCCACTCGGTGACTGCCCGATACATGCGTGGCCCCGTGGTGGTTGACTGCCTTAATGCAATGGAGCATTGTATCTGGATAACAACAGTCCCGGTTATTAACGAGATGACATTCGGTGTCCTCTCCTCGCGGACCGGAAGACGGCAGCTTTTGCTCATATCTCTCCGCACAGTCAATCTCACCTCATCGGCGCCATCCGACAACATGGGACGATGTTGCCTCGTTTGTATTCAAGCCCTGGTCCATAAACAACACAACGTGTCTTATGGCTCTCTGTACCGCATTCGGAAGTCGCGGGAGAACTCCTCTGCCCACCATCCGCATTTTTTCCTGGTGATATTGCTAGAGAAGAACGACTGGAACTGGGTGAGTTGGAATGGCGAGACTCAGATGAATATAACGTGCCGAAGCTTCCTGGGAGCATCTGACTGACGTCGACTCACACCCTTTGGATGCAGATGATCAGGCATGGGAAGTTCAAGGCTCCTGTCAAGGCACACGTGCCTCCAGACGTCTGTTTTCCTCGTCAGGGCCGTCCGCGAGTGGCAAGAAAACTGTGTCGGCGCTCTGTCGTATCGGATGGACATTCCTGAGATTAGCTAGGACTCCCTCGGTCGCCGGCCCCTGGTTGGGTGGTTGGCTTGTGGGTTCCTGTTTGGTTAGTCGCGCTTGTCTTCTCATTTCATTCGCATGCCGACCTTTCTCCCCTTCTATTGTAGTGCGGAGCCACCCAGCTCCGACATACCCTCGTTCATATCTATCGAGGCGCACTACGGCTCAATATGCCTGGTAACACGCGGCAGAGGCATTGCAGCGCTATGTTGCTTTGGGGGGCGATAGGCCGTCCATCTTGGATGATATGTAGGTGCCGTGGGGGTGCCCTGAGCGCAGCCAAGAAGCCCCAAGGTTAACGTTCAAGATTTGTAGTAATCTTGAGCGTTTCGCATTGCCTCCCAGGAGCAAGAGGCACGCACACACGGCCGCCGCTTGTACGTGATGAAGGTGCCTGTGGTGAGAACATTGACCTCGTCTCTGGTGTGGCCGCAAACTTGCGCAGGAGAAGCAGACTCACGACTGTCAGATCCACCGGCGGAGGGATCGCAGGGCTCCTTATAGGCACGTATCTGATCGTCGTATCGCACATTGATCGGATGTTTTGTTCATATTACACCCACGTTCAGGAACGATGACGAAGAAGGCAGACGTGCCCAGCAAACGGCACCCGTCGCCGCGTGCGGGCTGTCGGGCGTCGCTGCGTCGGCCACTTTGCTTGCGGGGAAGTCGGGGGCGTTGGTGCGCTCGTCGGGGGGCAGGGCGATGGGTAGCCTCGTGTTGTGATTGGAGCTGGCCGCAGATTCACCGCAGGGAGAGAGCAGAGATTTACGTAACTGTTGATCTTTGCATCGGGCGAGAGATTTCCGCAGGCAGTTCTCGAGATTGGACCGTGCCGATGCATCGTACAGATCTCGCGCCTCTTGTTTTCTGCTGGCGGGCCCGACGCTGCTCGCTGTGTTCTTGTGCGTCGGCGTCGAGTAGCACAGCGAGAGACCTGTACTAGCTTGTAATATTTTTCGTAAAATCTAATGTTCCCGGGTGCGGATATGCCCTGAGCCACTTAGCTGGTTAGCTGCTGATCTCCATTCGGCGACCCAAGTTGAATCTCCGCCTGAGATCAGTTTCGGATTTGTATAGCTGCGCGTTTCGTTGTTCCTCCTTTCTGGTCCTTTTCTCCTCGTTACCACACCCGAGCGTCGTGCCCAACAGCGACCAGCTCTGTTTGTGTGCGGGTTTGTGGATTGTCGAGGACAGCACTCACGCAGTGGCCACGCAGCGTTCAGCAAGTGCAGAACAGCTATCTCGCCCGCGTGCGTCGTTCATTGCACGGCGGAGGCACCCTCTGCAGCGTGCACCCTAAGATTCTCCAGCCCAGATCCGGGTGTATCGGGAGATACGAGTACAAGATACTCCCTCGTTCGTGCGCATCTCACTCTGCTTATTCTGCCCCTGCCGCGAAACAACTCCTGCCATGGCCACAGCCCACACTCTTGTTTCTCCCTATCCTCCCCATCCACAGTCCCAGTCAAATAACGTGCAGTCCATGACGGGCGACTTTCGACTGCCGTCCATAAAGGACCTCAACTTCCCTACCCAGCCTCCACCACAGGACGGCACGCCTGCCCAAAACCCCTCAGAGCACAGCTCATTGCAGGCTGCCCACCAGGCTCGCCACCAGCACCCGGCCTGGTCCAGAAATCCGCAAGCAGCAAACAACGCGCCCTCGCAGCATGCATCAGCAATGCCCCCGCCTCCTGACCCTGTGAAACAAGCCCATAAGCCATCTCGCAAGCCGTCCGACGGGGGGTACCCGCCATCCGCAATGCACTACCAGTCGGATTCGTCTCAAGGTCCAAACGGAGCTGTTGGGGGACACCCTCGTTCAAATCCTCCATCCCATTCCTCTTCGAAGCGGGGCCGGTCTGGTTCAACTGTAGGCGCCCCTCCTGGGCGGTCCTCCCACGTAAGCAGCTCTGTTTCTTGCAATGTGTTCATACACATTGCGAAAAAGCACTCATGTAACTAAAATACTGCTGTAACAGCCCAATACGCCCACTCATCCACAACAACCTCCCCCTCCTCCTCCCTCGTACCATTCGGGCCCTCCGCCGCAGACCCAGGGATCACCGCAACAGCCTCACCAGCCCCAGGGGTATCCGGCCCCAAGCGCGCCATACCCGTATCCTCCTCATATGCCTCCCAGGTATCCTGTGCAGCCTCCTGCGGCGCAGCCGCCAGCTCAGCACCAGCATCAACATCAACCGCCTCCCAGTAACTCGTATCCGCCTCCGCCCGCCCCTCACGAGCATTGGCAACATCAGCCGGCTCCCCCGCCTGCACAGGCTCCTTACGACAATTACATTCGGACGACCCCGATTGTACCTGCAACTGTTGATACACGTAACGCCCCACCCCCGCCAGCAGGTGAGCCTGAGCGAGGATCAAAGGACACTATCATCAGCGAAGTGCGCGCTTATTGTTCCGCGTGATAAACCGTATACTCATAGTTCATCCGTAGATTGTGCAGCACTGCAATACACTCTGGAGCTTCGCCAATCAATATGGTATGTATGAGATACGTGTGTTATCGTCGCTGCTAGCTGATGTCACTTTCCAGTGCAAGGCCAGCCACAGTACCAGCCTCCCCCAGATGAGTTACGCAAGATGACACAGTTCGCGTCAGCTGTGGTTCGACTGTTGGAGGAACTCAAGCGATTAACTTCGCCCGATAACCACGCCTCGCAGAGCGCGTACGCAGAGGATGCTCGTGCCCCTAAACGTCCGTGGGAAGATATGTCCAGGGAGGAGGAGCTGGCAGGCCAATCAGAGGTATGTGGCCAATGTTCATTCATCTGTACCGAGGCTGTGACAGCTGATAGAACTACTTCCAGTCCACAGCAGAACAGGATATGGAAATTATTCGGAGCAAGCGTGCCACCAGCTCGGGTGCCAATACACCAGGCCAGCCGAAGAGTAAATACAGGAAGCGAAGCGTAAGTTAAACTACCAGACAATCGGGCCCTGTTTTGACGTGACTGGTTTGGAATTTACAGCGAGCGACGCCCCCTGGCAAATGTCACTCTTGCAATATCCGGGAGACTCCGGAGTGGCGGCGCGGTCCTGATGGTGCTAGGACGTTGTGCAACGCGTGTGGTCTACGTGAGTGCTGTCCGGCATATCTCGGCTTGGCTCTATGGAACTAACGCCAAATGAATTTAGACTACGCCAAATTGATGCGCAAGCGCGAAAAGGTTTTGGGTGCAGATGGCAAGCCTATGCCCATTGACTTGCAGACTTTGCGAGCATCCACTGCATCCGCACGTGGCAGTGGTGCCGAGGGTGGGGATCACCTTCCTGGGCCACCTCCTGGACAGGGACCGCCGCATCACAGTGGGTCAGGCCCGCCTCCTGGTTACGACGGCCAGCAACCTATGCACCCTCCCCCGCCGCATGGCTCGCCATACCAACTGATACCCGTATCTGCTCAGAGTCAACAGCCACCGCCACCTCATAATGCTCATCAGATGATGCCGCCCCCACCTCCTCCACAAAATCAGGAGCATTCGATCCCAGGGCAAGTTCCTCCTCCGCCTTGGGCCAGCACGAACAGATACCCTCCCGACCAGTCGTACATCCGACCTCCGCCGCACACCAGGTCCCCTCAATAATATTCCGTCATGCCAAAATTAATGCTATGCTATACTCGCTTTCTCCTGGCCGACGTCGCGCTCAAGATCTGAATCCTCCTTGTAGCATTTCTTTCGCACTATGTAATGCTGGGCCTCACGTACGTGGCCCGTTGACCCTACACTTTTATCTATTCTTCCCATGCACTCCATCGTGACTCTGGCCATGGCAGTCCATCTTAATCCCCGACATGCTGTCCTATTCCTCTTTGCCCACCACATCCCTGCCACATTCGTTCAGCTGGTGTACGCTCTCCTGATTGCTCGCTCCATGACTTCGTTCCTACCTCCTCTTTATATTTTCTCCACGCTAGTATTGAATTTTAGTAGACTTATGCAAGGGCTCGCTATGCTTTTTTGTTGACGACGGCGGCCCTCCGGCATTTACAGTAAACAGACAAAGAAACCGAAAGTAGCAAACCCCGATATGACGAATTTTATAGTATTCTTGTGCACGTATGCATGATCACTGTCCCGAGATTCGATTGTCCATGCGTGCCGTCTATCGAGGGGGGCGAAGCGAATCTGCCGATGCGTCGATGTCGATGTCGATTCGATTTGAGCGAGACATGTGGCTTGGATCTCGCGACGATCCTCCAGATATCGACAGCGGCGTATGTACAACTTGCGCGTGCTGCGGACGATTACAAGTGTATATATATGGAGAGCCAATTGCAATTGGCATGGCCAGGTGGTCTATCTGAGATGGGATGGACACGGGGCTCGGAAGCATCTGGAGTAGGTATCTCGAAAGTATCTTGCTTTTGCAGATTCGTGAATCGTGGCCATGATATGATATGATATGCGATACGATACGATGCGATACGATCGATCTCGAGAGCCTTCAGCCGCCCCCTCCGAAGCTCTCACACTTCAACTCAACCACTCTCACGCCCTGCTGAGAGGGATACTGTTAGGCGGGACGGAGAGAGAAGGTTGGGCGGGGTGCTCTGAGACTCCGACGAGCATGTGCAGGTTTGGAATAACGAATACTGGCTGCGCTGTAGGACGTGATCTTATTGGACTGATGTAATGTTCACCGGCACGAGGCAATTCAACATACTGAACTCCGAGGACATCTTAGAAGCTGACTTTCCAGTAGAGGTAGTGGTAACGTGTAATCCTGGAAATGATACGCGAATGAAACGCTGGTGAATACTCTACATACATCTGACATACATCTGACGATACATTATCTGCATTGCCTTTTTCATTTCTTCCTTTGCTGGGTAGGACGACTCTAATCATTGTACCCTCGAGGCTGGTTGCCCGCGCCTTGCTTGGAGGTATCCGGGAGAGCGATACCTTGCTGCTTCCAAATCTCCAGCTGACGGTCCTTGGCGACTTTGCCGGACTTCTCGTACTCGGCCACAGAAATGGGTCTCTCGCCATGAGGAGTCGCACGCAAGGCGTGGCGGGTATGCGGGTAGAAGTCAAACGTAGCGGAATGAGTGACAACCTGTCAGACTCGGATGTTAGCATTTCTTCTAGTTTTCTGGTACGATAGATGAAAAGGTGGGAAGTCGGATTGAGACATACCCGGTTATCCCAAATCGCGATGGAGTTGCGCTCCCAGTGGAAGCGGACCTGGAAGTCAGGGTTCTCGCTGATCTGGTGGAAGAGAAGATTCAGGATGGCATCCGACTCCGCCTTTGGCACTCCAACAATGCGGCGCACAAAGCCTGCAGACACAAGTATGGTCAGATATTGCAAGAATAGGAAACTCATTGGGGATGGTGGAGTTACCTGGGTTGACATAGATAGACTTCCAACCTGTAGCGGGATGAACGCGTACCACGGGGTGGACTGTCTCAATTGCTTCACGTCGGACAGTATGGCCTGCCACGCGTGCACCATCAGCCTGGGCCACAGCACTGTGCACTGCGTAAAGTGATTCGAGGTATTTCTGGAACGGGGGGCTGAATGAGGAGTACAGCGCGTAGCTAAGGCGAGGTAATCAGTCAGTGATCCTTGCCAACTGAGCCTCGAGGCTTCCCGCGAACCCGGTGGAAGCCACTTACCCTGAGGACCAGAGCGTATCTCCGCCATATGGAGGGCCTTCGATGACCTTCAATGAAGTGGTGGAAGGTGGCTGGATCTCATAAGTCACGTCTGAGTGCCAGAGTTCGATCTTGGAGAAGGCACTGGGATCAGGGCGTCGAGAAGCGTCGTTATAGACAACTAGAAACATGATAGAAGTGAGCACCAGACTGGCGATGTGAAAGAAAACGCGGAGACGGACCGTGGACTTCCTCGAGGCCAGGCTCGCGAGGGACTCCGGTAGTCGCATGCTTGTGAAGAGGACCGTAGTAGCGATGGAGCTCGAGCAACTCGCGAATGCTGATATCCTGGTCACGGAAGACTGGCACACAATAGTCAGGAAACGTAATAAGTACGACGACAAGACAGCACTTACACACGACTCCTCTCTCTGCCACAAGCAAGGCGCTGTTCCATGGTCAGCTGCTGTGGATGATGACATTGACATGAGGGGCACATACAGTTCGTCCTTCTGTTCCGGTGATAGCTGCCGTAAGTCGATACCTGCTATCTCGGTACCAATAGCAGGTGTCAAGTGCTGGACCTTGGTCGCAGCAGCCAGGAGAGCTTTCTTCTCAGGATCAGCAAAAAGCCCTCGTTCGACCACCTCGAGCTCCTTCAGAGGCTCCCACTTGACGTCTGGGTAACGAGGCTGGGGCATGGTCAGATACGTAAAATTCAGCAACGCCAAGCACAGAACTAGACTCACCTTGTAGTGCGCGAACTCGTATGTACCGTCATTCTCGTCGTTGGCCGGCGGAGAATAGAATGGGTTGAAGACTTTCTCAATCGTAGGGATTTTGGTGGTCCCGTTAGAGGTCTCCTTTGGGGTCTCGGACGTAGCGACTGGGGCCATTGCGACTGATAGCAGAGTTCGCGTATCCTATCTACGGTTGACACCCATCACAAGGTCTTTATACTATCGCGAGTGACTCCTGCTATCTGGAGTGCGCATCGGGGTGCGACCAGTTTGCGCGAGGAGGCAATGGAATGACGCGATCCACGTGATGAGCGTGTTTTCCACTCAGCCATTCACAGCCTGAGAGCGTGTATATTTCAGCCTTTTATGAGGCGCGTATCGCACTCTAGTGGTTGACATGCTATCCTCGCAATCCTTTCGTCAAAACCACTCAATCATCTAGACCTTCCTTCCAAGACATATCGTCAATACCGAACAAAGCCGAGACTTTGGGACCTATAACGCTCACCTTCTTCCTAGATCTATCAGTACTGCGCTTTGCAAATTTGTTGACGAAATTGTGGCCACGATGTGGTCTCATGGGTATGTTCAGCACTTAGATTGTCACGAGCCGCTGAATGTCTAAATGGTCGTGCGAATTGCGCTGTTCTCATGATCATACTGGCATGTGCATGTCACAGACCATTGCAATTCCACAATGATAGCTTCGCGGAGCTTTGATTGTCTATGCTGCGTTTCTCGTCAAAAGTAACTACACGTGTGGTACAGCAGCCTGAGGGCCATGCCTTCTGCGTTGACTGGATTGTTAGCCCCAAAATTGATAGCAGTAGTACAGTAAGAACTCACAATGCGCAGAACTGAACAAGGATAATAATGATTATCAAGACGAGATGTGATGATCATGGAAGTCAAGCTCAACATCGACCCAGGCATGCGTCGTCGTCGAACGTGTTATTGGCGTGAGAAAGCTGTCCGAAAGCGGTAGTCCATCAGCATCATTGCCGCCACCATCCACCACGACCTGTACGACGACTTGCAACGCAAGTTCAGGTGTACTATTATTTCTCAAATCTCTTCTAGGAACCATGGGTGAGTGATAGAAATGCATAAAACGCGCGATATACCTGACGATGATGTGGTCAAGGTATTCCTAAGGTGCGTGTGCCGCTGAGAACAAGAGTCGTAATCCTGACTTTCTGCCTGCTGCGTGACAGTTCTTCAGATATATTTCGTGAGTGAGCTATGAGATGATTGTTTTCTATATACTTAATCAGTTCAGGGAGCGATATCCGTTGACGTCGCAGCTCATTCAAGAGAATCACATACCAGAGTTCGGTTAGCATATACAGACACGCGTACCCCCATGCTACACACTGAACAACCCACTCCAGACAACTTATACATCGACTTCAATGGAATCATCCACAACTGTGAGCCCTACAAATCCTTGTGTAACGCTTCGCTAACTTAAACGCGTAGGCTCCCATCCGAACGATGGCGACGCTCACTTCCGCATGTCAGAAGAGCAAATATTCACTTCGATCTTCGCATATGTGGACCATCTGTTTGGCAAAATTAAACCGAAGAAACTATTCTTCATGGCCGTAGATGGAGTTGCCCCCCGTGCGAAGATGAATCAGCAGCGTAGCCGTCGTTTCCGTACTGCGAAGGAAGCGAAGGAAGTGAGAGAGAAAGCGGAGAGGAAGGGAGAGAAACTGCCAGATGAGAAGGCGTTTGACAGTAACTGTATCACGCCAGGTGCGTTGTATGCTCAGACTATAGCTCCAGTTGCCCATCCAACGTCACACTAGGGACGGTATTCATGGCCAAGCTATCCGAGCAGTTGCGGTACTTCGTTAACAAGAAGATCACCGAAGACGCGAACTGGCGAGACGTCACCGTTGTACTGTCGGGCCACGAGGTTCCGGGAGAAGGTGAACACAAGATTATGGAATACATTCGTCTTTCGCGTGCGCAGCCGGACTACGACCCCAATATTCGTCATTGCTTGTACGGTCTCGACGCCGACCTGATCATGTTGGGTTTGCTCAGTCACGATCCCCATTTCTGCTTGCTCCGAGAAGAAGTGAAGTTCGGACCGTCGAAGAGTAAGGGCAAACAGAGGTATGTACGATCGCCTGTGGTATAGAGGGTCACCTGTTCATTCATAATCATCGAACCCCGGCAGTCTCGAGTCGATCAACTTCTATCTTCTACACCTCGCATTAATGCGAGAATATCTCGACCTCGAGTTCCATGATATAGAGCCCGTGCTACCGTTCCCATATAACCTGGAACGCGTCATCGACGACTTCATCCTCCTTGCTGTCTTCGTTGGAAACGATTTCTTGCCCAACCTTCCGGATCTGCACATACACGAGAATGGCTTGGAGAAGTTGTTTGATGTGTACAAGAAAGCTTTGCCATCGCTCGGTAAGCATGCTCATAATGCCTCACAATTCATACCTAATTCTTTATGTAGAGGGCTATATCAATGAGAGCGGAGTGATCAACGTGAAAAGACTTCAGGTCATCTTAAATGAGATGGCCGAATGGGAGCAGGAGGTATTTGAGAAGGAGTATGCGGATCTGAACTGGTATAAGGGGAAACAAGCGAAGCACGTCAAGGAGATGGAGGCGGGTCGGAAACGACAGAAACTTGGTGCGTGGATCATTACGTCTATGCAATGGACCGTCGGATGCTGAACTTTCTGCAGTGTTGACGAGGAGCCAACGAGCCATCTTCGACCAAGTCAAGGCCTTTGTCCTGGACCATAGGGCACCAGGTTCCCTTGCTCACCAGCGAAAGTCGCGTTTGACTATGCCCAACAGCTTCCCCGCTGCTGACCGCAAGTTCATCAACGATCTCGCAGACAGCTTGCACTTGTCAATAACGTGGGACGAGTACGACGAGCAGGATCAGAATCTGATTACCTGGCGTTTCCCCGGAGAGCTTGATGAACCAGTCCCGGAGAACGGGGAGAATGGGAAGGTTAAGGAGGAAGATGAAGATGAAGAGTGGGAGGACGAGGAAGACGAAGAGAGCAGGATTGCTGTTGATCGCGTGCTGACCAAGTACGAGAAGGCGAAGGTGGCTGATGACGACAAGGAGGGCGACTTTGATGCTCGGTACGAACAGTCGATTAAGGAAAAGATGGACGAGTGGAAGCGTGGTTATTATAAGGTACGTCTTACATCCGTATTTTACCATTTGCTGATTCTAATCCACTCGCTGCCAGGGCAAACTCGAAATCTCCTACGACAATCCTCAGGAGATGCACGATCTGACGTATCGCTATGTGGAGGGCATGCAATGGGTTATGCACTATTACTACAGTGGTGTGGCATCGTGGGGCTGGTTCTACAACTACCACTATGCTCCTCGTATATCCGGTGAGTATGGATAGAGAACGAGTGTGCGGAGATTGTCTGAGTGTTTTCGTAGATCTCAAGGACATCGACAAGATGACCTTCCATTTCGAGCTGGGCAAACCTTTCAGGCCTTTCGAACAGCTGATGGGCGTGTTACCCGCTGCCAGCATGGACTTGATCCCCTCGGCGTATCGGGATCTCATGGTCGACGTGAACTCGCCCATCCTTGATTTCTATCCTGCCGAATTCGAGCAAGATCTGAACGGCAAGAAGCAAGAGTGGGAGGCTATCGTGAAGATTCCGTTCATTGATGAGAAGCGGCTGTTAAGCGCTATGGCTGGTACGTCGATAGTATGCACACTGCTTGCCTTGCCTGACGGCCTATCAGCTAGGGAACACCGTCTCACGAAGGAGGAGAAGAGTAGGAACGGCTATGGTACATCCACCAAGTTCACGTATAACAGCGGAGAGCCCACCGTGTATCCATCGTCGCTTCCTGGCTTTTTCCCATCCTTGCACCGCTGCACATGCACCATGGAGCCATTCGACCTCCCAACGCTCGATGGACTGCATCTCGTAGAAGGTCTGTGCGATGGTGTATTCCTTGGGTCGCACGCTCTGGCCGGATTCCCTTCGCTCCAAACTCTGCCGCACACCGCGTCCCTCGGATTCCATCATGTCAACGTTCACGGATCCGAGAGCCGAAATAAGTCCATGGTTGTTCACATACAGAACCCGTACGAGAACAGGAAAGTGCAGGACATCGCTGGCGAGTTCATTGGCGAACGTATCTTCATTGGGTGGCCGTTCCTGCAGGAAGGGAAAGTTGTCGCTGTATCAGATTCGCTGTTCAAGTACGAGAAGCTCGTCGTTGCTCCCGGATCACCAGCAAAAGTAGTCTCGAACCCCCACCACCCTCAGGGACTGGGCGCGTGGAAGTCGAAAGCCGAGAGAATCGAGAATTTCTACTCTAAGAGATGTGGTGTCATAACCGGCGACATAGAGGTCCTATTCCATGTTCGCCCACTGAAAGGTGAGTCAACCGTTCTGTGGGTTGAATTAGACATTGATCTCCCGCTGAACTTAGGCCTGAAACGTCTTGACGATGGGGCGCTTGTAAAGGATTACGAAGGTTTCGACAAAGAGACTGAGCAGGCTGTTCAGATGGCGGTGACGGAAGTTAGTTCTGAAGACCCTCGATACCAGGAGAGACCAGCACCTCCGCTTTCTGAGGAGTTCCCTGAGGGGTCAAAAGTTTTCTTCCTAGGCGAACACGCATATGGCGTTGCTGCTCAAGTTTCAGAAACTACCAAAGATAAACTGTCCATTATACTGGCCGTAAGGGTGTTCGTCCATCTATCTATGCCTCACGCTGACTTCTATTTCGTAGTTCTTCCCCAATGCCGCTTCAGAGAACGATAAATTCAGGGAGGTTGTCTCCACTCGGACATCTCAGCGTTACTATCCCTCCTACGAAGTCTCAGACATCGTAGGCCTGTCCGGCATGGCGGTCGCGAAGGTCACCTCAAGCTTCATGGTTCTCACCTCCGACGGTCAGAAGCAAAACCTGGGCCTTAGCATCAAATTCGACGCCAAGGGCATGAAGGTCATCGACTACTCGCGCAAGGAGGGAAGGCACTGGGAGTTTAGCGACAAGGCTGTGGAGCTTCTGAAGGAATACAAGGCCAAGTTCCCGGAAGTTATGAAAGCTCTCAACATGCGCACTGACGGTGAGTTACTATCTTGATTGTCATTTTATAGCAGTTCTGACATTCGTATGTAAGCCATGCCTCGTGCTTCTGATATCTATGCGGAGGATATTGCAGATCAGAAGATCAAGGATGTCAAGAACTGGCTACAGTCCAAGGGTGTTCGCTCGTTTGAGCCGGTCTCCCTGTTCTGTGACCAGTTGAAGAAGGTTAGAGTGCCATAGGTAGTGAGGTATCACCATGCTGACAAGAAGAATATTCACAGGAGACTGTCAAGGATATCGAGACTCTAGCAGACAGTCTTACTGCCAAGCAGTCCACGGACGTTATCAAGAAGGCCATCGTCAAAGGCATCCCTCGACAAGCTGTTCTTAAGCCCGCTCACGCTGTGTACCGTCTGCAAACTCAGCGCTTCTCGTTAGGAGATCGAGTGACGATGGTGCAAGACTCGGGCGCCGTACCTCTTTCGGCCAAAGGTGTTGTCATCGGGTTGAACACGAAATCCATGGACGTTGTGTGGGATGTTGCCTTCATGACCGGTACCACCCTTGGCGACCGGTGAGCTCACTAGTTACTACACGATTGTATCGTTATTCATGCAGTACTACTCTAGGTGCTCGCCGTACCGCGGGTCTACTGTGGAGTTCACGTCTTGCTTGAACCTCAGCAATCCTCAGTTCATTGCGTCGAGCAATCCGAACGCTGCGCAGAACCAGCAGCAGCAGCAGCAGCAGAACAATTCTCCGTTCAGACACCGTAGCGGACCGCATCCTGCTATCCAAGCTCCTCCAGGCCAACAAGGAGCGTCTGGCTTCCGTCCTGCTCAAACACAAGGCGGCCAAGTCCATATAATGTCGAATCCCCATCGTGGCCGTGGGGCTATCAACAACCATCCAAATGGCACCGGACGAGGTGGTCACGGCTCCTGGCAACAACAGCAACAGCAACAGCAACCACGGCTCCAAATTCAAGATGGCTCTGACGTCAACGGCAATGGCCACACTAGCGTGCCGGCAAGCAAGCCTCCTAGAGGCCGCGGAGATTTCAATCTGCAAGTGCCGAGGGGTACAAGTGCACCGCGAGGTGGTTTCGTTCCCCGTGGTCGTGGCTTCAACGTGGATCGTGGCCGCGGAGGTCCTTTCAGAGGATTTAGAGGTAGAGGCGGAAGGGGCCAAGCTCCTGCAGTGCCATCTTAAGGGTTTCCCGCTCTTTTCTATATCTTGGATCATATCACTCGTGATGTTGTATTATTCCTAGCTGTCGCGTTGTTTTGCATTGGACAATGTGGGTCATCAACATTAGTTATGTATAATATACAGCCACTCGTAGTTGTGTCGCTTTGTGGCAACTCGCACATGAATAAATCTGTCTCCTGCTCGTACAAACGATGTGCCCTCTTTCTTACCACCAGACAACTCCCTTCATCAAGCGACGTCCAGTTCGTACAACTCGAGCACTAAGTACATTGCCATGTACATCGAACAGAGAGCCGACATCAACAGTTCCTCCAGCATGTCGCATTGTGATGAGGTCGTCCGTCTCCTCCCGTCTTTGCTGTCTAATACGCTGAACGATGCCGTGTGCGAGCGTGCCCTTGACACCGCTCGCGACGCCCAAACATAGACCAACCGTCATGGGAACAGCCTTGTGTAAGACACCCATGGAGAAGGCCTGAATAACGATATCTGCGTCCGTATCGTCTGCGGAAGGGGGACTAAGAGCTGCGATCTTAGGCTGCGCTTGAGCCGATGGGTCTAATCCCATGAGCACGGCACCCCGTTGACGAATGGACTCCATAACGCCGCGAACGTGATCATCATGGAAGTCGACGGCTTGGTCTGGGGTAAGTCCGAGTGCGGAACGTAGATCCTCCGAGGCAATGAATACCGTAGGATTGGTCGCGTCGACTAAGGAGACACGGAACCGAGACGAGGTGCCAGAGACGTCGATGTCTATGTAGTCGATCGAATTACCGGTAGGAAGTAACTTGCCAGTGCGTGCACCGGCTGGAGAGACAAAATCAAGAATGATTTGGGAAGCCTTTCCTGGGACGCCGGCAACAGCAGCTTGTTGCAAGTCGAGAACAGGAGTAATACTGTCAAAGGCGGCAACGACTGGGAAAGTAGTTTCCACGACTTTGTTGGTGTTGGTATTGAGGGACCGGACAGTCGCAACGCCTTGGGATGTGTCCAATCGTTCAGGCCTCAGATGGCCAATTCCTTCGTCAACGGCAAAGACTCCTATCATGCTCGAGAGGTTACCGCAGTTACCAGAGTAGTCGATGGAAGTATCGCGTATTCCGACTTGTACGAAAGTGTAGACGACGTCGATGCCGTCGTCGGCCTGAGCTTGCGTGGGTTTCTCGACAACGCAGACCTTCGACAGACTGGACACTCCTCCACCCATGCCGTTCAGCTGTCTGCCATGCTCTGGGTCTGGTGAGCCCATAATGCCGAGGAAGATAGGGTCCCAATGCACACGGTCTTCGGGCAATACGTCACGGTTTATGAAGATTCCCTTTGATGTACCTCCTCTGAGAAAAGAGGCAGGAAGGGGATTGGATGCAAGGCTATGTAGACGTGTGCGCTGTGGTAACTGGGTAATGCGTCCTGTAACAGGTGGTCGAACTTGAACACAGCTTCTAAGTAGTGAGGCCATGATCTGCTGGCATACGGCTTTCAGTTGGGTATCGTAAGTGAACAAGCTGGCATCCTACCCACTGTTATGACAAGGCTTGGTGCGGGAATTGAAGGTCGAGGAAGAGATGGTTAAGTTCGGTTGTTGAAACCCGTACGTACTACGGATGTCCGACGGAGGAGGTTGTATGGAGTTTCCGTATATAGAAAGATCTGTGGTTACCGTGGGTCACTTGATGCAGTTATGAAGACAACTCATCTATCAATGAGATAGTTCGCCCATTATGCTTCGTATGTAGCAGAATGATGAATGAGATTGTAAGAGACATCAAGCGAGCATCGTGAATTCTGACAGGCTACTGAGCGTGGGAACTTCGTAATTAAGAGCGCGACTGGACAGGCCCCCGGCATATCCCCTCAGAGGTTATATTCAAATTTCCGAAGAAATGGCCAAAAATGTCCTCTGGATTTC